>JALIZF010001923.1:600000-867500 GCA_029948255.1 Telmatactis stephensoni
GCCTGCTAGGATGATCCTAGTGCTAGGATGATCCTAGTGCCGTGTAAACGCCCCTTAATATATGCGCACGTTTAATAAAAATGCCAATTTCCCACATACATTCTATTTTTAATTGCAAAAGATTTGACTACTTTGAATTTAATTCCTCCCATGTGAGATGTGACGTTTGAAGTAGACCAGAGTTACTAACTTTTTACTATTTACTTTTCTGTTTAATTAGAGTGTGTCTGGCTTACCACCGCGTGAAAAACTACGCGTCCCGCCAGACTTAAGTTGGTCAATAGACCTATTTCGAGTTTGTTCATTAGCCACTTTCATGCCGTGAGGACTGGGTACGAGTCCCTTAAACTTTGATGATGACAACACAAAACTTATGTAGTCAGAAAGAGTACATCGAGCTGTATATAATCCCGAGGTTTGATGTTAATCGGATATACATTGAAAGAGATACAGCAGTTCAAACATCCTAGATTTTACAAAGAAATGTATGGTTGTAGGGAACATTTGTCCGATATTTGTCCACTACAACCATACATTTTCTTTGTAAATTCTACCATATTAGATACGGCTGCTTACAACACGTTCAATATATTGAACCAATTTAACACCAAACTTCGGGATTTTATATAGCTCGATGTGCTCTTTCTGACCATATGAGTTTTGCGTTACCATCGTCAAAATTTGAGGGACTCGTACCCAGTCTTCACGGCATGAAAGTGGCTAATACCGCTGTAAAATTAGACAACAGACGCATTGGCGCAGGGTTAGCCTCGAGTCTAGGTAAATTATTCGAAATACCAGTGAGACAATTGAAAAGGAGGCTAACCCTGCATAAATGTGCCTTTTGTCAAGAAGCTTAGCGGTCTCTAGTAATTGGAAACTGGACTATAGGCTACCAAAAATCCAGACATAGGCGGAGTTTTCTATACAATGTCTGTACAGTTTGCTGGCTTTTGGTAGCCTATTGACCAAATCCAATTATGTACACGGTGGTAAGAAGGCAAATTTCAAAGGCTTAGAGTGCTAAAGCGGCCCATGTTGCTTCTGAAGATCAACCAGAAAGTTGGTTTTCAAATTCATTTCTCAATTCCCACAGGTTGCAAATTAAGGTTGTAACTGATAAATTGAAGTTTACATATATTTGACCGGGTTATATAATATGTTCGTTGTGAAACTCCAATGGACCTTTAAGAAGTAGCACATTAATGAGCACATCTATTAAGCTGTCTATTCCCAAAACATTGACGTATTCATAACATAATCAAACTTTGTTCATAAATGTGTCTGATCGAATACGTTGGATATGAATCGAAATCAAAGTCGAATGGCTTATGAATGAGTTATGTAAAAATATATTATCCTGAAAAGTGCAAATAAAGTGAAACTGAAACTGAAAACGGACAACTATGACCGTCAAACAAAGGATATCCCTCTAAACAACAGAATTCGGCTGTGCGATGACAAGACGGATGCCTACAAATCCATGGATAAGTGTTATTGTTGACTGGATTTTGGCGTGAATGTGAAAGGATTTTCGGCATTATACTGGTGACTTGTACAAAAACCCAAAAATGTTTACTTGAATGAATTTTGCGAGGGATTATAGAGGACCCTTTTTCAGTGATTTGTTAATGGAATTGTATTCAACAAGGTCTAAAATTCAACTAAAATTATACTTATATTGATGCATCACTTAAAAATTGAAACTTTGGTTGGCTTATTTTAAAAAAGGTGAAAATACGCCACACTTGGTCTAAGAACTTGATTAAAGATGTTTTCATTTTCTGTCGCATTAAGAGATAAGTTCAAACAAATAACTGCCCGCCCCAGCCCTGAGAGAACGGCATATTAATTGTGGTATCTTAAATATTCATTGTTCAAGAATCAGTGACAGAAAGTGGCAATTTCGTTGATTCATCGAATTTGTATATGAAATCGTGAAAAATCTTTTTCGTTTGTATTTTCAAATCGTAGAGATGTCAAAACTTCCTACCTCTTTCGCTGATTTTTGAAAACATTCATTTCCTATAGACAAAAAGGTACCTTTGGTTTTGATCAATGGGTAAAAATATTTAATAGTTTGTTTTAAATACATGTTTGCTGAACGTTTTAGTCATTTATGTCTTATAAATTAATGTTTGCTGAAAGTTCTAGCCATTTATTTATGTCCTTTTTAGACTTTAACAAAAATGACGAGAGGATTAAAAAGGTACCATTTTTGAGATTAGAAGATCCAAGGCAACTTGTTATAAAGTGTAACTTTTTATCTGTTTTGATATTTTTAGGCAAGATTTTATCTATTTGCTTGAAATCCAGTATGTGTAATGTTTAACAACCATATTTTGTGAAATCATCTGAGGAAATAACGTTTACGCTTTCGATCTAGAGACATGACGCTTTTAGGGGGTGAGTGGGGTGTTTACATGGCACTAGGATCATCCTAACACTAGCATCATCCTAGCATGCAGGCGAACCAACTTTGACGTTTAGCTTACATGCCCGAAGCAACCCGAAGCAGAGTTCAAAGAAATGAGTGATTGCTTGTCCTAAATCACCCGAACTACCACAGTGGCCCCAACATTAGCGTTTCCTAATTCCAAGTTGGCCAAGTATCTCTACCTTTTTCTGTTGACATGATTGACTGATACATACTCTTAGTGCTAGGATATTCCTACCGGCGAGACAGGATGATCCTAGTAGTAGGATGATCCTAGTACCCGAAGTGAAGACACAAATTTCCATGTCCACAGAATGCAGTAAATGTATAGCAGGTAGGATGATTCGCCTGCTAGGACGATCCTAGTGCTAGGATGATCCTAGTGTCATGTAAAGAACCCCTTAATATATTCGTACGTTTTCGCAATTTGGCAATAAGAATGCCAATTTCCCACATACATTCTATTTCTAATTGGCAAAAGATTTGACTAATTTGAATTTACAGTGCTGCGCTTCGAACCGTTGCCACTTCCACAAAGTTTTTGATTAATTTTTGACATCTTTTTGACAACCTTGAATACCGCTAACCAATTAAATACCGTCGCTTCACTTTGATGTTTCGATATGATGTACAAACTCCACCTATCGAGACATCAAAGTGAAGCGCCAGTATCTAATTGGTTAGCGGTATTCAAAGTTGTCAAAAAGATGTCAATGAGTAATCAAAAACTTTGTGGTAGTGGCAACGGTTCGAGGCGCAGCACTGTAAGGTGGCCCGTAACTTTTGATTTGTTTGTCAGACATAAATTGTAATCGCTTCTTTTTACATCAAAACCTTGTCCGATTTTTAAGAAATTTGCAGCCCATTTGTTTACAAGCCTTGAAATTTGTACCGATAATGATTTTTCTGCGAGTTAGATCAAATAATTTGAGACATCAGACAACGGCTTTCAAAAATGGCTTTAAGAGAAAAATTGGTCATAAATCCAAAATTCTATAAGGTGATTTTTTTCCCTATTTCATTAATCGAGTATAAAGGCATAGAGGACTACATACAACATGTATCGCGCCAGTTTAATCCTTAGAAGTTGCGATACAAAATTTGCGTTGCCTGTTACGACACAAAATGATGTAGTCGAAACTACCGCCAAAATCTCAACAAAATTTCAAAAACAGCGAGAACCATATCTGCTATAAGAAAGACAAATACCTATTGTAACTTGTGAACAAAATATGGAGACATGAGAAGCTAAACGCCAATGTTATCCTCAAGAAAACTTCACAAGTTTACACCCCCTTAATATATGCGTACGTTTTCGCAATTTGGCAATAAGAACGCCAATTTCCCACATTCTATTTCTAATTTGCAAAAGATTTGACTAATTTGTATTGAATTCCGCCCCTGTGAGATGTGACCTTTGAACTAGACCAGAGTTAATAGCTACTTGATTTTTTTTTTTTTTTTTTGGTTCACGGTTCAACTGCGTTTTCGCTCAAACAAGAACAAAATGAAAACCAACGAAAGAACAACATCAAATTAAGGAACAAAACAAGGCTCTGTCGAACTTGGAGTCTGTACTAACCTTCAACGTCCAAAGATTGGTATGCTTTGTGAAGTCATCTCTGGACTGAGTGTCTATATATCACAGAATTGAGGGACATATCCGGGAACTTTTCTATTGTTTCAGCGCGAAGTACGAGTCCCGCCAGACTAAATCTCCATTGGGAATTTGGACAATAGGCTACCAAAAATCCAGACAGAGGCGGAGTTTTTTTTATACCAAAAATCCAGACAGAGGCGGAGTTTTCTATATGATCAAACTTTGTTAATATATAATGTGCAGATGGAATGTGTCGGATCGAATATGTTGGATATGGATCGAAAATCAAAGTCCCTAAATTGGACTGAGAATGGCTTATGAATGAGTTAGTCAACTATGACCGTCAATCAAAGGATGTCCCTCTAAACAATAGAATTCTGTGCGATGCCCAGTTGAACGTGGCAGATAAACGAAGACACCATATGAATATTACATATGTTCCCTGTTTGATGAAAATGAAGTGGTGTGGGAAACTTTTCCCGGTATACCAAATACAACTGTTCTTTCTCTTGTTTTGCCTTGCACCCGAATGAATAACTACTACAACAACGACTCTCGAACCATGTGCTGTAGCACCAAAACGAGGCTTATGACTAACATACCACAGGAAACCCAGTGGTTTACAAATGTTTCAAAAATCGTTCTCGATAGTGGGAGATGAACACTTACCATATTACTTATTGAAATGTAAAAAAAGCCAATATGTTAATGTTAGAAATGTTTTTATCCAAGATATAAAATCTATTACCACTGTTTTCATTGATACGCGCCCGACTGATTTTATGTTCGTTTGTCGACTTTGATTTACTGTTCCGTCAATCAAACAAAGTGGGCGGGACTTTTGATATTTCTTGAAACCAAAATTTGACTGTAATAATTCGTACTCTGGGGAATGTAACAGATAACATACTATCTTTAAAAGTAATTATTTTTGTGGATATCTTTATTTTGTTAGTATAACCAGCTGAATTTTCACTCTGAATCTCAGGTCACGGCATTATCGAAATTGACTAATTTAGTAGTAGACTTCAAAGCCGTGACCGACAGTGAAGTAAAATGATTTTTTCCCCGATTCTAGGATATCCTTAACAGTATCAGATTGTTAAAACAAAATAATCACAATAACTTATTTTCATTTTTGCCTCAATTTTCAATTAAAAGGCACATTTCTGCATGTTTTAGCCTGCATAGTCCGATTGTTTACATTTCAAGCTCGCCGAAGACTAATTAGTAAGAGTAATCCCGCCCACTAGCTTTGTTTGATTGACGGAACAGTAAATCAAACTCGACAAACGAACGTTATATCAATCGGGCGCGTATCAATGAAAACAGTGGTAATAGTTTTGTTTCTTTTCAAAGTAAAGATTTTTTCCTATACTTGTTATCAATGAATGATGGAGTATCAGGTATTTTTGTTAAACATTGTTTAATATAATATTGATTTATTATATGACAATTGTAACGGTCAATAGCTAGGATGATTTAATGTATAGTGTATATTATTTTATTTTAGAATCAATTTTGGTTTGTATTCCTAATTACTTTACTGGTATTTTGTTTGGAATAAAGATTATTATTATTTATTACATACATATGTACACCGTATACTATCATCTCAGAACATGGAAATATGAACGTACGGTTGAAAATGTTATGTTCTTGCTATTTGGCTATTTGGTCTATTGGATTTTGAGGATTATAAATAACAATACAATAATCTTTATCAGTGCTCAAATCAAAGGTAGCAATACAATATGCTAATATCTCTAAGTGAATTCTGTATTTCTGTCAGTAATCTTCGTTTCGAAAGTAGTCAGTCTAAGCCTCGCTTTACATGAACTATGCTTTCTAGTCAACACACATACAAAAAGACTCATTGAGTCTCTTTCGGCCTGAAACAGTACCAACTGTTACGGAACATAATTTTGGTCAATTTTGGGAATGTTAAAATATCATTAGCAGATCTTCTAATATTTCATGATATTGGGTATAGTAAACTGCGTGCAGTTGTTGAACTCAGCTGTTGACCCTTTTAATGATAACTTATATCAACGAAGTTTGTTTGAGGTCAAGTCAGAGCCATCATGTATTACCATCGACCAGGTCCTCAGAGACACCATGTCTCACCATTGACTCATAACTTTGACCAGGAAGATTAAACTTTAAACAACAGCTGTTGACTTTGACCCCCAACTGTTGATCGTACCAGTCAGTCCGCGTTGCGCAGTAGAAGACTTAATCTGGTTAATTATAGATTGGCACACCCTTATTATTGCCTAAAAGTCTACATGCTTAAACCCATTCGCAAATGGTTTGTCTATGACTAACACCTAGATTCTGTTGCTCAAATCTTATCTTTATATTTAGTGTTAACCTTAACTCTCAATCAATCGTTGAATGATTCTTCTTATAACTAGTTATTTTATGAAAAGTACCTTAGTTCTGTACGCCCATTTCTATTAGCATATTCAGATGTAATATTCATGTAACCAGAAACCGGTTTTAATCTGAGCAAGCCTTAAATAGGGCGCACACCAGATAGTTAGTCAGAGTTGAGTTAGTTGTCAATTACTGTAAACTGTAAGCTGAGCCAAGACTAATAAACGACCTGGTACTGCTTAACATCCGAGCGGTCCCCGTTAACTACACTAGTTAACATTTTTCGGTTTCTGGTGACTTATCAGCCCAGAACTTATATCAACGAATGACGAAAAAGGTCATTAGATCTATGAAAAAAAAATTCAATCTTAATGTGAAATCCCGCAACCGTGCACCAACAATCATATACATAGAAGTTTATGAAAGCAGCTTTGAAAACCTCGGAGTATTTCACATGTATTTCCCACCTTACCCCCAAAGGCTATTATCATGTTCATTGATCATATTCCGGAGGAGTGGAGGGACATAAAAATTTGTCACGCCAGCTAGAAATACGAGAGCTGTCCGACAAAGCGAAGTATTTCCGAAGTATATACCTGTTTCAATTAACGTTGTCGGCAAATAGAGTCAAGTCTACGCGACTCACCCGAAATGGAGTATGGGTAGGAACTACTAAACCACATAAATATCAGCACGACAATTCTCAACCAGTTGTGTTGAGCTTATGCAACAAAGTCCTTTATAGTCATTGATGCTCAAAATAAAGACCAAAAGCCAAAAAGAGAGGGGTTTTTTTTTTCAACTAACCATACTCCTTTGCGGTCTAGTCGCGTAGGCTTGAAGGCTCTCGCCCGACAACGTTTTTTGAAATAGGTGTATCCGAACACATCGGCTCTGGCGGCTTTTCTCGCCTACTGTTTGGAAGTTAATCACCTATTGTTTTCCAAAGTGTCCCTCGAACAATAGAGCATTTCTTGATACGCAGACTTCAAACATCTGAAACATTGTACAATCGAATTTGAACCTGTATCAGTACGTAAGGTACATAAAGCGAGCTCGGTATTAAGCGGTCACTCCCATGAGCGTTCGACTGACATAATTTTTATCTAGATTCATCATACAAATTTATTAAAACTAGGTAAAAATTGAAATATGTTTGAAAAATTTAACTGTTACATAAGAACTCAAAACTAAGACTCATATTCGACTGCCGAAAGTTTTTATTTGGACGCACACGGTGATTTAGTCTCCTGGTTAAATGGAATATGACTTTTAAATCCAGAACTATAGATGTTGAAATCGTCGCAGTTTTCCCTTTGCGATGCGTAGGGATCAGATATCTTCAATAGTTGTATACTTTTGTGGCACAGGAACTCCATATCATTTTTAAAAGCACGCGCAATAAATACTCTCAAACACCTCCCCTACCTTCTCCTGTATTATTATTGCTTCCGAATTATCGCCATAGGCAGTAGCCCAGGCTTTTGAGGCGATTGTACGTTGAAGAATCAACATTGGTTGGAGGGGGGTGGGGAGGGTCTTGTCTAGAGATTACATACTAACTTATATAGGCCAACAGGTGGAACATTTAGCATTTACTCCTCGACCTAATGTTTAGAGATGAATGTTACTGTGCTTTTATCAAATAAATTTAATGAACATGTGGAAGAAAGGGGCTATCAACTTGTGTTATCAGTGGGCATAACAATTAACACTTATTGACTGGGACCGAGGGAAACAGTATGTTTTGTGGTCTCGAGACCGCTGATGTTTCCCGAAGCGGAGCTGAGGGAAACATCAGCGGTTGAGGGACCATAAAAACATACTGCTTTCCCGAGGTCGCAGTCAATAAGTGTTTTGTTATATACCAACTGTCAAAGAACAAAATAAAAAGCAAAACGTCGCTGCCTACAGTTAAAGTTTTTAATCAAAATTCACACAAAACTGACCTTTTTTCACACATAGTTTTTCGGAGAATTGTTGCAGCTCTTTTGGTGGCATTCCTGGTTGGTTAGCAATCTTTTTCTCGGAATAAATGTTGTATATTGGTCTTAAAAGTTTGACAATAAAGACGAGTTTTGCCTCATGCATGTCCGAATGAATGAATTTGTAAACGCGCGCTGCCAAAAACGCGCCTTCAAAGCTCAATCAACTTCCGGTTTTGTTGTTACCGGTCAATAAAACTCACTGTTGCCCGCTGAGAGTTGTTGCTGGGGAAACAGCAAAATTTGTTGACGTTCACGTGATGCGCTCTCGTCCAATCAGAGCACGGAAAAAATTGACTTTGACAGTTGGTATATAACAACAATCTTTATTGATCTCTAGATCCAACTTGAAGTCTAGCTAGCAAGAGCATCTAACTGGCACCCATTTGGAGGGACTCGCTATGGGAAGATTCCTAACACTCAAGTGTTTGTCCGGTCGCACACCTGAGTGTTTACAGGGTGTGGCATTAGAGGTCCTTGCTAGATTAGCAATACATCTATAAATCTTGATTAGTATATAAATAACTATTTCGAAAATAGCACTTTGATCCCGACACTTATAGTGTGAATTACAGATATATTTTTTCTGTGGTTGATGGGCAATTGGAACGAAATGTAGCAAGCCTCACCGTGTGATTCAGCGGTGTCACCAAGGGAACGAATTTAAAGCACCCTGGGTGCCACAGGTTTAGCTTGCGTTACATTTCGTTAATAATTATCCGTGAAGAATCAATTAACTTTGTAGGCATTTAGACTATGGCCAAACAACTCATGCATTAAACTACTTCTGTAGTGGATCAAGAAATGAAGAAATAAAACATGTTACCAATATCAAGGGAATTAGCCTGTTTCCCTCCGGCTCCTTACTTGGTAGAGGTTATTTCGCGAGCTTCAGAACGACATTTCGCGTCAAACGACCCCATTATTAGAGCTAGAGTTTAGGTTTTAGGGTTAGGTTTAGGGCTAGGTTAGGGTAGACCCTATCCCAGTCCCTAGCCCTAAACCTAACCTTTATCTAGCCCTAATAACGGGACCTTTTGACGCGAAATATCGTTATGAAGCTCGCGAAATAACCTCTACCTCCTTACTTGGTGTTATCATGCAAGACTAGGGATCAGAGTTTTACTAAATGAACAACAACACATCAAACTCACAGGGAAGGCATATGGCTTATGGTTTTCGTTAGTTTGTTCTATCTATTCATCTCCCTTCCTTCCTTCCCTCCTTCCTTCCTTCCTTCCTTCCTTCCTTCCTTCCTTCCTTCCTTCCTTCCTTCCTTCCTTCCTTCCTTCTTTCTCTTTCTTTCTTTCTTTCTTTCTTTCTTTCTTTCTTTCTTTCTTTCTTTCTTTCTTTCCACAGTATTCTCTGTTTCTGTTTTCCTTGACAAAGCAGAATCTAAACCGAATTGAGCCTTTATATCACAACTTATCTAAGCTATTCTCTTGTTAATTACTTCGATCTAACAATACTAAGGAAGTATCTTCACCATACGTTCCTTTATGTGTCTCGAATAGCTCCAATAACTTTTCTACATATTCACCGTGAAGGTCATTTATCTGTTGTTGAGTTGGGTTTGGCACTTTGGTCACGTGAAGGGGTTCTCCAACTACAACGAAGAAAAAAAGAGGGCTGAATTGAACCATAAAACGTCTTATAAGCAGGAGAATGAGACACGCGTGTCACTGGGCTAAACAAAGCATTGCGTGTGCTCAAAGTTTTATTTTTAAGATTTAACATGCATACCAATTCCTGGTTTGCAACTCGAATTCCCGGAAAATAGGCGGACAAAAGATATGTCCGCCATGTTGGTGATCTTATCAAAAGAAAATATGGCTATCATGTCTTGTTCTATTCACTCTCCTGGGAACGGTTGCAAACCAAGATCAAACCAAGAATAACACTGATTAGATCGGATCGGGGTCTCATGGTACAAATCTCCTTCAATAGAACTTTTAGGGACTACCCCTTGTGTCACGCCTGATCCCCAATCAATTTGTGTTCATAGACTTACCGACAACATGGATTGGAGTGGGTCTGGGTGTGATTCCAAATGTAGCGCGGTCATGAAATGCTACAAAACTGAACTTCTCCACTATTTTAAGCCATTTAGGCAGCCACGACTCAATTTTTGGCGAAAAAATAGTTCTTGGTTGATGAAACAAATCGTTTTGACCAAACGCAAACACAGGTACCAAAGACGATCTACAAATGAATGAATATTTTGCGATAAAATTAGAAATACAAAATCAAAATAGCATTACAGGCTGGGCTGTAGGCCAGAGGGTGTGTGGGTGGCTGTGTGGGCGGGGAGTGGGGTGTGGAGGAGGGTTGATGTTCTTTATAGAGATGATAGATTAAATGAAAGACTATTAATTTCTTTTCTTTTCCTTTTTGTTTTCTTTCTTTTCTTTTCTTTTCTTTTCTTTTCTTTTCTTTTCTTTTCTTTTCTTTTCTTTTCTTTTCTTTTCTTTTCTTTTCTTTTCTTTTCTTTTCTTTTTTCTTTTCTTTTCTTTTCTTTTCTTTTCTTTTCTTTTCTTTCTTTTTTTTTTTTGATTTTTTTGTGTATTATTTTGTTTTTGTTTCTGTCCAAAGCTACATTGCAAAAAATCTTCATAATTCCTCTTCATCTCTACTTACTGTTGGGTGTCGGCCTATATGGGAAGTGCGAATCACTTACGTAAGTTTCTGATTGCAGCAGGGCACGGATGGAGTGTCTAACGAGATTGCCAATCCAGAAATCCTTTTTTTTTTTCGTGCTACTCTTTTTCTCGCGCATGTGCAATTGTGGGTGTATATTTACTCTTACCCAGTCTCCAATGCGAGCTTTGCAAATCCTTTGCGTTTGTTAAGCGTCAAGTAGTACGTTGATGGTGTAGTACTCAGAACTTCAGTGGATCCACCAATAATAATGACGACAGAGTGACCTGGTCCTTTTTGAGTCAATGCATATTCCAAGCTTTTACGTGAAACGCTTATCAGCCCCAATGCCAGTTCGAACTCGCGGAAGTAAGGAAAATAGTTGAAAGCTATACAAGAGATAATTAAACAATCAGTCAGCCAGTCAGTCAGTCAGACAATTAATCCGGCAATGGTTGCATGTGACGTCACGACTATTCACAACAAAGCTAGCCTCGACCCTATACCATTCATTTGCTGATGTGAAAAATAATGACCAAAGCAAAAAAGCTACTGAAGTTTTACAACTAAGTACTCATAATCCCGTTTGATCTTTTCACAAGGTAGTCCGTCCTTGGGGATCGAGGGCGAATCACGAAAAATGGAAATGTTTGATCACTAGTCACGCGAAATCCCCGCCGGGCAATTTTTATAAATCTATCAAATCGATCTTTGAAAACCACATTAAGGTACCCCTGCAGACAAGGGAGTGTGTTTTCTATCTCGCTCTGGTTCAATGCACTAAGACCTTGTCAAACAGTCAACTCACTAAATTTTATGTTAAATGTATAAATACTATTCAACAGGTGAGTGTTGAACTGAAATACCATATATGGCATACTGAAGACCATGGCAGCCAATCAACAATCTTCAGGTAAACCATGAATTATGGACTGAAAACAAGATTTCAAGTAATCAATGTATCTTATATTGAGAAAAGAGAAAATTTCGGAACTGATCCAATTGGAATGCGTTTTCTTCAAAACTGATCAAATTTTGGTATCATACCGTCTTAATGATCGTGGTAAACCATTAATAGACTTCAAATTATGAATGACTAACGATACACGAATAATTCCGTCTGAGCCTCGCCCGTAGCCCACTACCCAGCGGACAAGAGACTTTGACTCCCTCTAGGGATCCTTTCTGGTATTCTTTTGTTATAACGGTGTTTTTGGTTGATGAGAGACCAAATGGTAGAGTGTACACGAACAGTATTGTTATAAACCAACTGTCAAAGTCAATTTTTCCGTGCTCTGATTGGTTGAGAGCGCATCACGTGAACGTCAACAAATTTTGCTGTTTCCCCAGCAACAACCCTCAGCGGGCAACAGTGAGTTTTATTGACCGGCAATAACAAAACCGGAAGTTGATTTAGCTTTGAAGGCAGCAGCGCGCGTTTACAAATTCATTCACGAGGCAAAACTCGTGTTTATTGTCAAACTTTTAAGACCAATATACAACATTTATTCCGAGAAAAAGATGATAACCAACCAGGAATGCCACCAAAAAAGCTGCAACAATTCTCCGAAAAACTATGTGTGAAAATAGGTCAGTTTTTCAGAGTGTGAATTTTGATTAAAATCTTTAACAAAACACTTATTGACTGGGACCTCGGGAAATCAGTATGTTTTGTGGTCCCTCGACCGCTATGTTTCCCTCAGCTCCGCTTCGGGAAACATCATCCGGTCTCGGGACCACAAAACATACTGTTTCCCTCGGTCCCAGTCAATAAGTGTTAAGTAGTTTACAACTTTAGAGTCAAACTGAGTGTATGAAGTGAGAGGTATCATATGAATGAACTAAGCTAGTAGCTAGCCTTATTTATAGGAGTTCATTAGCATAACCCACTAAACTGGGTTTTCCTAAGGTCTTATTAAATATTCACGAAGTTGACCTAATAAGGCCTATTGACTCAATGACCTTAATCCAGTACAAAACTCTTTGTAAAATCAAATGGATTCACTTAACAAAGCGTCGATGACAATCGCTTGTACACTTAAGTCAGTCAAGATCAAGTAGATACCGGTATTTCTTGACTCGAAAGCAAACAAGACTAATTGGTGACGCTAACTTCGAAACTTAGACAGATTTTCTTCTTCTGCGCTTGCGTCAAAACTACGTTTAAAACTGGTTTTCTGAACAGCTGAAATACAAAATCCAACTCTAGTCCTTCGAGTAATTAAACTCCTAAGCCTTCTGAGTTCTCAATTACTGAACTATTGACACAAACGTGTTGTACAAGGTCAACAGCATAGTTCCTTTTGTTCATATAATTACTAAGTTCTCAAAGATAGGTCGTTGTCATAGAAACTAAAGATGAAATTAGTTCTTTTTCTGAGTTAGAAATTTGTATTTTTCTAGCCTTCTCACACTTTAATTTTTTCACGTGCCCAAGAATTCGTCACGAAGTCTTAGAGGGTGTTTATATGACACTAGGATCGTCCTAGCACTAGGATCATCCTAGCGGGCGAATCATCCTACCTGCTATACATTTACTGCATTCTGTTTAGTAGGATGATCCTAGTACCCGAAGTGAAGACACAAATTTCCATGTAAACAGAATGCAGTAAATGTATAGCAGGTAGGATGATTCGCCTGCTAGGATGATCCTAGTGTCATGTAAACACCCCTAAGGCCTAAAAATTCAAAAGATCAATAGAAAAACCGAGATAACCATGCCGAGGGGGTACAAAACCTCTGGTCTCCAGGGTAGGTTTATATATTAAAAAACACTGTATAAAAAGACCAGCATGGGACCCGTCCGTTTTCATGATGGGGTGTCTGTATAAACAACTGAATGAAGTCTGGGGAGCGGCTTATCAACGCAAGTACTTGGAAAGAATTGATAATTTGTTTAAGAGATCGTATTATTTTCGATACACATCACGTCCAATATTGATATCAGACATCATCAAGAACAGAGACAAACAACTATTTGAAAACGTATGCAAAGATGGTGATATCTTGCACGAACTTCTACTACCCAAAGGGACACGCTTACTTCGCCAAAGAGAGCATAACTATGTACCACCAAGAGTCAACATAGAACGCTACAAACAAGCATTCATAAATCGTTGTCTATTACTGACGCCACTTTAATTAATATATTATACAAATTAATCGCCATTATATTATTTTAATTGTATATATTGTAAAGTTATTTCACGTTTGATGAATCTTTTAATGAAGACCATTATTATTATTATTATTATTATTATCAACAACGTATAGTTTGCACAATTAAATCGCAACTATAAAATAGTCGTAAAACTACATATCTTATGTGTAATGTTAGTTTAAATAAGATAATTCGAGTGCACACCGCTTCAGGGGTTTTTATTTGCTTTCTGCACAGGGCCGGGTCCTCTACATCTTTTGCGTGAAACGTGAATGGCTAATTTATTTTGACGTGAAACGTGATGTAAGGTCGAAACCTTTTTGCGTCCACGTGTAAGTAACTTTTGATTTTTTCTGAGAACTTTAATTAGCCGTGACGCGTGAAAAGATCAAATATAGATATTTAGTGATTTCATTTTGATAAGGGCTACAGGGGACTTTGTCTGTAGTGAGTCAATCGCACAGTCCATCGCTGAAAATTTCAAATCAAGAATGAGAAACGATCAACGAAGAATTCCGTCGGAGCCTCGGTAGCCCACTGGAATTATACGATTAAATAACACTTGATAAAGATAGACCAGCATGTATCTTCCGCTTTCATGATAGCTGTCTGATGCAAACGTAGTGTTTACAGAATTATATCGCAACTATAAAATAGTCTTAAAACTACATATCTTATATGTAATGTTAGTTTGAATATGATGATTAGCGTGCCCATCTACCCTGGGCCTCAGGGTTTACCGGTTATTCGCTTTCTTTAGTGAGTCAGGCGATCGCCGAAGGCGCGACTGGCGAACGTTCCAGTTGCTACCACTATAATGTTTTCATAAGAATGCTGCCGTTTCTCGAAGGTACGATTTGTATACGGTGTGCGTGCCGCTCTAGCACGATTCGCGTGAGACACCAGGATATCATTCAATAAGAAATGAGTAGAATATATAATGATAATATTACATGGAAAATGAACTAGGGAATCACAATAATTTAGATCCTATATTGATATCCAAAAATATTCTAATTACGTTATCGACTATATATCTTAAATCTCTATATATTGATGTATTTTTATTCCTTTACAAGACGATAATTCTTTTTTGCATGCTAAAACAGTACAATTAGTGCAGGTTGAGTCACAACAATTATTTACGATTAGTAAAATTATTTCTTAATTGCTTGCTATTAGATAATGATTGTTTATTGTCGTCACGTTGCATTTGAAAGACTTACCGGCCAATGTCGAGAGGCGTGTATATATCCCCGGGAACAATCGTGTAAAACCTGCAAATTCTGTACAGAAGCTCACTACAGCTCCGTCAGGTACCATTCCATGAGGTTGGTAGCCAAAAATGTAGTTCCTCTGTGGATCAAGACTAGCTGTCTTGATTAAGGTTATAGGGTAGTACTTTTGAAGGACCTTAAATAGTTTCCATCTTCGTAGGTAACAATATTTGAGAGGTCTTCCTCCAGTTGACGGCGTGTCCAAATCATACCACCACCACATCGCATATATCACATACACAGGCGTTAATACCGGGTATTTGAAAGGAATTAGGAGGAAGAAAGTAGAAAGAACACCAGCTGCACCTAGGAAAACAACTAGGTAGAAAACTTGCACGGCTACCATTCCCAGTAACGTCCCTCGTTTGAGAACTTCCATTCTGTCATTGTAGTAACACCAAAACTTTTCCTGTACAAAGTTTATGCCCATGTTTACGAAAGTGGTATTGATTAACTTAGATACACAATCATCGCACTTTTCAAAAACTCGCCAACAACTGAGACCTAATAAACTTCTAAGAGCCGCGAATATCATTAAATCTGTCGGTCAACGCTTCACTTCCCCTCATGCTAAAACTCGAACTACCGTGTGGATTGGACTGAGAACGTAAAGTTGTGGACTGCATGGATTGGGAACAGATTTTGATTGTAACCAAAACGCAATAACAGTAAATGCTTGATGGTCGTTTTTCTTTTTGTCCTCCGATTCTCGACGGTACCCGCCAGTACCGTCTCTAACCCTGCAGCGCAATCCATAGCAGCGCAATCCATAGCAGTCCTGTGAACGTTTTACAACTTGTCGCTAAATCAAACAAACTTGTACTGTTTATAGAATCATGCATGGGGTTTACCATCAGTGACTTTCAAACGAGGGGCTCGACTCGAAAACGAATAAAAGGGATCCGCGATCATTTAATTTATCTTTTGAGTAGGGTCTGATTATAGAACAAGAGTACATGGAGTCTTAAGGACAGAGATTAGTTGGTAAGCATCTGATTCCACGAACAATAAACAATTAGCAAGTTTCAAATGGGAAATTAATATATAATCACTAAAGCATGACACACCTAAAGGGTTTCTAACAGAAAGTGAAATGCAAGCCTAAAAACACCCTATTGTCTTTGGTGAATATGTGCTCTACACCAGGAACACAGCTCCACTATCCAGGGGGTAACTTGTATTATGTTTTTTTAATTGTCTTGTCTCGAAATAAAGCAGATTAACAGCTCTGAACTACTCATAAACAAGTGGCCGTTAGCCGAGCTCAGTCTGCTTTTTAGAGAAAAATGTTTTCAAAAGCCTCGGGACTCTGTTAAAGAATGTTGCCGAACAGCAATCGTGTTTCATCTGGAGCCTTACGTTACGAGACTATTGCATTACCATCGCATGTATTGTTTTAGTTAAGTACCCTTTGGCCTAGTAATTAATTTCAGTTTATTTAATTGGCTATTGTATTACTGTACTAAGCAAAACAGACCGACAAAAGAACAGTTTATTGAATTCATTTCTCCTGATCTATTGAGTTATTATTCATTTCTTTTGATTTATACCGATTAGTAAAAGACTACCGAATTACCGAACGCTCGAGCTCTTAATCAAAATATGGCTCTTTCAAAGTATGTCCCTTCCTTTATATATACATGTACACCGTATACTATCATCTCAGAACATGGAAATATGAACGTATGGTTGAAAATGTTCTGTTTTTGTTACTTGGTCTATAGATCGATTTCACTGACGTCATCGAGAAAAATAAAGTCGGTTTCAGAGCATCAAATAAAATAAAAATACTTGTACCTCAAAGAACAACTAAATCTTTGCAACTCTAGAAAATATTTCATTCAAAAGAGCTTTTCACCACGAAGATACGAATGTTTGAATGTGGGCTTGTTGTTGGTAAGAATGTATGGGGCCGCCTACCTGTCTGCGGGTACACTATAAATAACAATACAATAATCTTTATTTGTGCTCAAATCAAAGGTAGCAATACAATACGCTAATATATATCTCTAAGTGATTTCTGTATTTCTGTAATCTTCCATTCGAAAGTATTAAACTTTGTCAGGCTACCAGGGTGTAATGGGGTTAACTGACAACTGATAAATGGCTTTTTTGGATAAGGCTTTTTTGTACTGTTAACTGACAACAAAAATGATAACTGACAACTGACATTTTTTGTTGCTTATCTAAAATGTACAGATAAGATCTTAAAAACTCGTATAAAAGCCGCTGAAAGGACCACAAAATGGCACTTATTTGCTTTTGGGTTCTCTGTGTCGACCTTGAACATGTCTACTGAGTGAAGGTTTTGATTGTCTGGACTCTAGTTCTGGTAAATATTAAACTGGCCACTTGTAGCAAGTATATACCGGCTCGGATTACTAGCCAGTTTCACAATAGCTACGTACTCTAGACACGCCCATATGTAAATAGTGAAAAAGCAGAGTATGTTTGTTTATAGGGGTATCAGAAAATGAAATATTCAAATAATATCTGCGTGTAATATGTTTTGTGCCTTAACATGTACATGCACGATGGTCCTTGTAAATCCTCTTCAGCATCACAAAAGCAAAACAAAACACGAAAAAAAGTTTCAAAAGCATCTTTTAAGCTACGTATGAAGTAAAAATAGTGTTTTATCGCTAAAAACATGCGCAATGTGAAAAAAAAATTGTTGAAAATTAATGTTTAACTAATATTTTACTGACAAACTAAGAATTGTACTGACAACTGACAACTGACTTAATTTTTAGCTGACAACTGACAAACGAGCTAAATTCTGACTGACAACTGACATCAGACCACCCCCATTACTACCCTGGGCTACGCCTCGCTTTTTACATTCTTACATGAGCTGTGCAATACGAACTACAGGACCATCTACCATTTCTAACGGAGAAAACTGTGATAAACAAATATAATACCGCAAGGTTTGGGCTTGAACTGCATGCAGGGGCGTAGCGAGGCCCGAGTAAAAGGGGTGCAGTCAATGGAAAGGTTAAATTTCAATGTCCAGTTCCCGCCAAAATATGCTAATTTCCCCAGGAAGAACGTTTTGAGAGAAGAAAAGCAAACCTTCGTCCAAGTGCGGAGTATACTTGAGATAACATTTGCATGAATATTGTCAATTAAATCAAAAGTATAACTTTAAAGTGATGTCATTGATATCATCGTTCAGATGAAGGCTGAAGTCCAAAACGTTAGGGCGGCAATCCCTGGCTCCCCCTCGTTACGCCGCTGTGGTACTGGGTTTTCCAATGTCCATGAATATGAATGTCTCCCGTCTGAATATTGATCATATTGATTTAATAGCCTTGTTCTATACAAAAGCGTAAAGTAAAGAGATTTACTTAACAAGGCATCGATGACAATCGCTTGTTCACTTTAAGTCAAAACAACTAAAGTCTTAATCAAGAATAACTAAATATTTCTTGACTAAAAGTCTTTCTTATATAGCAAACATATAACGCACGCTCTCATTGGTCAATTAGCGGGCCGTACATATTCCCGTACGGACCGAAAAATTGAAAAATGAAAATTTTTCTTCATTGCTTTTTTTCATGTTGTGGTTACTGTTTACGAAGTCAAAAAATATCATTCATCAAAACTAATATTTTTTGATAGCTGTGATGTAAATGAGGTTACTATCTACCGTCGAAAAAGAAAACGTCGAGTGTTTGTACTTTATGAATGAAACTACAAAC
Source organism: Telmatactis stephensoni (assembly GCA_029948255.1). Taxonomy (NCBI): domain Eukaryota; kingdom Metazoa; phylum Cnidaria; class Anthozoa; order Actiniaria; family Isophelliidae; genus Telmatactis; species Telmatactis stephensoni. Next base: position 619,180 of record JALIZF010001923.1, read on the forward strand.
TTGGCGATGAATGAGGACATTCATGAAACCCAAGAAATTCAACTGGGAAAACATTTAAGGATTTTTGTGCTGTTATAAAGACAAATGAATAGTTGGCAATGAAATTCATACCTTTTACTGGCCATGGGATATGAGTAAATTTTAGCGTTGCTCTCTGCTCCTTTTCGACTCATAAAATTTCGCTAAATTTTATAGTTCGAACTTTTTCTCCTACTTTACACGGTGCACAACATGTTTTGATAAATTTGTTTACATTTTGGAAACATTGGCGGTCGAGGGACCACAAAACATACTGCTTTCCCGAGGTCGCAGTCAATAAGTGTTTTGTTATATACCAACTGTCAAAGAACAAAATAAAAAGCAAAACTGTTACGGTAGGAATTTTGCTTCTTTATAGAGATCTTGTTTCTCTATTCGCTGTTGTACAATCACTGTACTAACTTGGAGTAATTAGCAATACGATATGGTAGAACCACTACACTCGGCTAGGGCCCGTACAAATACCCTTACGAGAAGTACGAGACTTGGAGTAACGAGGCACGGAGATGACTGTTAATCTTCTTTATCTTGTTAACTTAACTTCCAGCGCTGGGCTGCGAGTCTCCTCTTGATGGTGAGCCCGAAGGCTACCTTAGAGTTGCCTTGGTCTTTCTACTCCTTGCTGACACACTCAACACTCTTCCAACCTATCTCACTTACAACTCTAGATCTGTTCTTTATATATGGTATGCTATACCACCCTAACTTGTATTACCTAACGCGTACAGGTATAATATGCATACGCAATGACTAGATTCACAATGCGTTACAATCTAAAAGCCAATTACAATCAAGCATTAATTATTACTGAAAGCTAAGGTAACGTAAAAGGAGAGTTATTGGCTAATACAAGAAAGTTAAGGAATCCATGAAACTGGTACAAGTAACCTCTAGCACTGGTCATAACACTTGGAATCAAAAGTCACAATAGTTATGACTCGGAGTACTATAATATTAATGACTTGCAACAGGTGCATCACGCGAACTTTAACCTACTTGTTATGTGGCTATAGATCACCTGCCACTCAATGAATAATCTGCCAATCTATAAATACTTTTGCCAATTTAGCAAAGAATAACATATATTTTGTTTAACGAATTTGTCTTAATTTTCTCCCGTTACAAAACGTCGCTGCCTACAGTTAAAGTTTTTAATCAAAATTCACACAAAACTGACCTTTTTTCACACATAGTTTTTCGGAGAATTGTTGCAGCTCTTTTGGTGGCATTCCTGGTTGGTTAGCAATCTTTTTCTCGGAATAAATGTTGTATATAGACGACTTTCAAAAATGGCGGACTCATTGTTCACGATAACGAGACCAGAAAGGCCTCCAAAATCAACATCGCATCAAATGATTCTAAATATATAAAAAATTATCCTGTAAAATGCACATAAAATAGGTATTTTGAAAGGAAAAGGAACACATCGTCTTTGATAGCAATAGAAGTGTCGCCACGCTTATTTTCTGGTAACAAGGCCTTTGTGGCCTCGTTCTCATGTACTAGGCCGCCATTTTTGAAAGTCGTCTATTGGTCTTAAAAGTTTGACAATAAAGACGAGTTTTGCCTCATGCATGTCCGAATGAATGAATTTGTAAACGCGCGCTGCCAAAAACGCGCCTTCAAAGCTCAATCAACTTCCGGTTTTGTTGTTACCGGTCAATAAAACTCACTGTTGCCCGCTGAGAGTTGTTGCTGGGGAAACAGCAAAATTTGTTGACGTTCACGTGATGCGCTCTCGTCCAATCAGAGCACGGAAAAAATTGACTTTGACAGTTGGTATATAACAACAATCTTTATTGATCTCTAGATCCAACTTGAAGTCTAGCTAGCAAGAGCATCTAACTGGCACCCATTTGGAGGGACTCGCTATGGGAAGATTCCTAACACTCAAGTGTTTGTCCGGTCGCACACCTGAGTGTTTACAGGGTGTGGCATTAGAGGTCCTTGCTAGATTAGCAATACATCTATAAATCTTGATTAGTATATAAATAACTATTTCGAAAATAGCACTTTGATCCCGACACTTATAGTGTGAATTACAGATATATTTTTTCTGTGGTTGATGGGCAATTGGAACGAAATGTAGCAAGCCTCACCGTGTGATTCAGCGGTGTCACCAAGGGAACGAATTTAAAGCACCCTGGGTGCCACAGGTTTAGCTTGCGTTACATTTCGTTAATAATTATCCGTGAAGCTAAGAATCAATTAACTTTGTAGGCATTTAGACTATGGCCAAACAACTCATGCATTAAACTACTTCTGTAGTGGATCAAGAAATGAAGAAATAAAACATGTTACCAATATCAAGGGAATTAGCCTGTTTCCCTCCGGCTCCTTACTTGGTAGAGGTTATTTCGCGAGCTTCAGAACGACATTTCGCGTCAAACGACCCCATTATTAGAGCGAGAGTTTAGGTTTTAGGGTTAGGTTTAGGGCTAGGTTAGGGTAGACCCTATCCCAGTCCCTAGCCCTAAACCTAACCTTTATCTAGCCCTAATAACGGGACCTTTTGACGCGAAATATCGTTATGAAGCTCGCGAAATAACCTCTACCTCCTTACTTGGTGTTATCATGCAAGACTAGGGATCAGAGTTTTACTAAATGAACAACAACACATCAAACTCACAGGGAAGGCATATGGCTTATGGTTTTCGTTAGTTTGTTCTATCTATTCATCTCCCTTCCTTCCTTCCCTCCTTCCTTCCTTCCTTCCTTCCTTCCTTCCTTCCTTCCTTCTTTCTCTTTCTTTCTTTCTTTCTTTCTTTCTTTCTTTCTTTCTTTCTTTCTTTCCACAGTATTCTCTGTTTCTGTTTTCCTTGACAAAGCAGAACTCTAAACCGAAATCAACGACTGAAATTGAGCCTCTATTACAACTTATCTAAGCTATTCTCTTGTTAATTACTTCGATCTAACAGTACTAAGGAAGTATCTTCACCATACGTTCCTTTATGTGTCTCGAATAGCTCCAATAACTTTGCTACATATTCACCGTGAAGGTCATTTATCTGTTGTTGAGTTGGGTTTGGCACTTTGGTCACGTGAAGGGGTTCTCCAACTACAACGAAGAAAAGAGGGCTGAATTGAACCATAAAACGTCTTATAAGCAGGAGAATGAGACACGCGTGTCACTGGGCTAAACAAAGCATTGCGTGCGTGTGCTCAAAGTTTTATTTTTAAGATTTACCATGCATTTGTTACCAGCGCTAGAGCGGAGTGCGGATCAGGTCTCTTGCCTGAAGATTATTTATCAGATATTAATAATACGAAAGCTTTTTTTAATTCGAAAAAGATTTTTATTGGCTTCCTGTGGTAAAGACGCGCGACCGCGCAAAAGCCCGCGAAATCTAGCGCATGCGCAGATATTTCACCGCGAAGTTTATCGGTCATGCATATCGATGGCAACGATGACGCGGCATATTGATGTTTAAAGAAATGTTAGTTCACAGAGAATGCGCACATCGACAAAATTGAAAAAACGTCGGAATTTGTTCTTGAGGATTTATCTTTTAGTTTTGTAAGAAAGAAATACGTTGGTATATCATGAAGCTTATAGGAATAAGAAACTAATCCTCAGTGCCATTCTTGCTTCCTTCCAGATCCACAATTTCTCTCTGATTCACAGACCTCCAATTCCTGGTTTGCATTGCAAGCAATCCCCAAAGAATGGAGAGACAAAAGACATGGCCGCCATGTTGGTGGTCTTGAAAAATCAAAAACAAACAAACAAACAAAAAATCAACATATAAACCACCAACATGGCTGCCATATCTTTTGTTCAATTCACTCTCCTGGGGATCATTGTAAACCAAGAATAACATCCGGGATTAGATCGGATCTGGGTCTCATGGTACAAATCTCCTTCAATAGAACTTATAGGGACTACCCCTTCTTTCACTCCTGACCCCCCAATCAATTTGTGTTCATCAGTAGACTTACCAATAACATGGATTAAGGATACACGGGGCAAAATCGGGCAGTTATTTTCAAGAAGGCATAGCGCGTTCAATTTGCGATTGCTTCCCAATAAAGTATATATATTCTGAAAGCTAAAAGAGCAAACTTCTCACTTTTAACATAAATTGTGGAGAAAACTCGACCGTATTGGACAAATCACAAATTTAATCGAAACCCGGCCTCTCCACGTTTGAAGTTCGTTTGCACGAGGACGAAAGCAGAAAGATCAAATTTTTAATGCATCATATTACAGAAGGGTTCTTCTACCAAAGGGTGTCGGGGTTTTGTCTTTTTTAGCGCTTCTCTATTTTCAAATATGTTTTAGAATGTTTTAGAAAGAAGAATTTCAAAAATTGCTAATATCTGACAAACTCAAGCATGTTAAGGCCTGGGTCAGGAGGGAACCTGAAGCTTATGATCGATTTTTAGTTTTATATACGTCATAAACATATCCAAACGTGAAATTTTGCAGACAAATACAACTTAGTAAAGTGTAGAACCTTTGGCCCAAAAATTTGTGAGAGTAGTCACGTTATCAACTAGTCAGTGGGAAAAAGTATATCAGTTTTCTGAGGGGAACAGTGGTGAGTTTAAGTGATACACAAGAACAAATACTTTGAATGTAGTTCGTTTTAACAGTTTAAAAAGATAGCGCTTGGAATGGATGACCATCATTCTTCTGTAAAGAGATATTGCATAAAACAGGTCACGTGACCAGATATTAAAATCACATTTTATTCCAAATCTACTTAGTGAAAAGCGATAGTCAACCATTTCAAACGATAAATTGTAAAACACACAGGAGGAATAGATTTATACTAGTTGTGGAAAGAAACTACAAAAACTCGACACCGTACAGCATTTTTATCATTTTCTGTCTTAATGACGTCATCAGTCACGTGATCAAAAACATTAAAAAATTAAGGAACGTAAAATCCCTACAGCAGTTTGTGTCACAAATAAACAAATTCCTGGCAAGATGTCGAGCTGAGAACATAAATAACATACTTGAGAAAGAAAAAGAAAAGAAGAAAAAGCCGACACACTTTGAAAATACATGAGTTGTTTTAGCAAACGCACCAATTTTCATGGTAATTAATGAAAAAGTTTATGCAAACGAACGTTCTGAAGTTGCTTACGTACTTTATCAAAAACAGAGTTTTAGTGTTAATGGCATTAAAAGATTATCCACACAGTGTTGACACCTCTGGCATTGTAATCCAATGAACGTGAAAGACCCTGGACTGATTGAGGACCAGAGTTATTTCCGTTCTCGTTTTTTCTCCTTTACGTGTCATATCGTCGCGCCAATTTTCTTACCTCGTCATTTCAACATAAATCCTCGTATGAAAGGTAAGAATGAATCCTGAAGCGTGACCCGATTTGACTGCAACACTTAAATGCTTTTTATCCAATATCTTCAAAAAATTGAACATTTCGAAGAAAATTTTGTCCTGTGTATTCTTAAATCGTATCGGTGTCTCGTCAGAGTCTCGTGGTACAAATCTCCATCATTAGGCTTATAGGGACTACCCCTTCTTTCACTCCAGACCCCCTATCAATCTGTGTTCATAGACTTACCGACAACATGGATTGGATTGGGTCTGGATGTGATTCCAAATGTAGCGCGGTCATGATATGCTAGAAAACTGTACTTCACCACTACTTTAAACCATTTAGACAGCCACGACTCAATTCTTGGCGAAAAAATAGTTCTTGGTTGATGAAACAAATCGTTTTGACCAAACGCAAACACAGGTACCAAAGACGATCTAAAATACAAATACAAATAGAAATACAAAATCAAAGGGGATGTGGCGGGGGGTTGAGGAGTAATGTGCTTGCAAAATCTTCAGTTCTTTAAAGTGATTAAATGGTAAAATTTCTTTCATGGTCCAAAAGCTTCATTGCAATTGATTTTGTCTTGATAATTTCTTTCAATTCCCGCTTATGGGATATTATCTCCTGTGCGAATCACTTACGTCACGGATGCATGCAGTGTCTTAATGGGAGACTTCCATTAGAAGAAGTGTACACTAGTATGACGAACACAGTTCACTCATCTTTGATTGAGTCAAGAAACCTTTTTTTCCGTACGTCTCTCTTTCTCTCTCGCGCGCGCTTTTTAAACCGCGCGCAGGCTGTATTTCGACTTACCCAGTCTCCAATGCGAGCCTTGCAAAGCCTTTGCGTTTGTTAAGCGTCAAGTAGTACGTTGATGGTGTAGTACTCAGAACTTCAGTGGATCCACCAATAACAATGACTACAGAGTGACCTGGTCCTTTTTGAGTTAATGCATATTCCAAGCTCTTACGTGAAACACTTATCAGCCCCAATGCCAGTATGAGCTCGCGGAACACAGCAAAATAGTTGAAAGCTATACAAGAGATAATTGAACAATCAACCAATCAATATCAGGCAATCATTCAATCCCTCAATCCGATCAACTTGTGTTATTGCGTCACTATAATTACCAGAATGTTCTGCCCAAAAGTTCAACCAAAAGCGTCGACTATACGCCGGCGCATCTTTTAGGGTAATAAATTGAAGTTTAGAGCTTTAATTCCTTGTCTCTCTTAGGGAATCAAAACAGCCCATCGCTTATTATCTTTGAAATTTGCCCAACAAAAACATGTCGACCGTTCAATTTTATGTTCATAATAATAATGTTTATTAGCTTGTTATCACTGGTATCTCTTAGGCAGTTAGGGGTTAAACCAAGAGATCATAATACTAAGAGAGCGAAACTCAGTATTGATGTATGTGCGATGTTCGTGGCGACTAAGGCTATTTTTAGTAATTTCGCCATCGCGCGCGCAAGGCTCTTGAACAATAGAATTCAAACGGTCCCGTCCGCGCGCACGTCAAAAATCAAATTCTATTGGTTGAGGGACTTGCTCACGCGATGGCGAAGTTACTAAAAATAGCCTTAGCCGCCACGAACATCGCACAGACATCAATACTGAGTTTCGCTCTCTTAGTATTATGATCTCTTGGTTAAACATCGTCCAGCCACAACCTCCTTAAAAGACTTCAGGTATCTTTTAGGATTTTTGATCTAATCACAAGGTTGTACGTCCTCGGGGATCGAGGGCGAATCATGAAAAATGGAAATGTTTGATCACTAGTCACACGAAACCTCCGCCGGGCGATTTATCCTGGCATAGATTTGGTCTGTTTATCAAGATCCAGGGGATGTGTTCTACCTCGTTCTATCGTCTACCTCGTTCTATCGTTTGTAAATCTGACGGAAAAATCGCGAAGAGTAAAACCCCCTGATCACAGCAATATATGTAATAGTGTACAAAACTTACAATTATTAAAACTTGTTGCTCTTTTATGCAACCCTTCAAAAAATCCAAAATGTAGCTAAAATTGTGTAAGAAACCGAGATACAAATTGTACATATCTGCAGTCAGTCCTTTGAAACTCTGAAGTCACATTGTTCTCTCTGCTTTTGACCTTGCTGGCCTCTGTTATAGCTGTTAGGGAGCTTAAGCAGGAGACGTTTTTGTCAACGCGGACGCCACCGCAGTGTACGTTCTTCTTCATCCGTTCGCCATCATAGATGATGTGTCCGTTTTCGTTAAGCAGCAGGTCAGTTAAGCCTTTTTCATCTTCTACCAAGAACAGCAACCTCATCTATGACGGCGAACGGATGAACGAAAACGCGCAAGTGACGTCCGTGTTGACAAACACGTCTCCTGCTTAAGCTCCCTGTTATTATAGGAAGACTTACCAGACAATGTCGAGAGGCGTGTATATATCCCCGGGAACAATCGTGTAAAACCTGCAAATTCTGTACAGAAGCTCACTACAGCTCCGTCAGGAACCATTCCATGAGGGTGGTAGCCAAAAATGTAGTTCCTCTGTGGATCAAGACTAGCTGTCTTGATTAAGGTTATAGGGTAGTACTTTTGAAGGACCTTGAATAGTTTCCATCTTCGTAAGTAACAATACTTGAGAGGTCTTCCTCCAGTTGACGGCGTGTCCAAATCATACCACCACCACATCGCATATATCACATACACAGGCATTAATACCGGGTATTTGAAAGGAATAAGGAGGAAGAAAGCAGAAAGAACACCAGCTGCACCTAGGAAAACAACTAGGTAGAAAACTTGCACGGCTACCATTCCCAGTAACGTCCCTCATTCAATTTGAGAACTTCGATTCTGTCATTGTAGTAACACCAAAACTTTTCTGGTGCAATGTTCAGTTACGCCTGTGTTCGCGAAGGTGGTGTTGATCGCTTGAGAAAAACATTCATCGCACACTTGCAATGACAGACGGAACAACTGAAACCTGGCTTCTAAGGGCCGTGAAGATCATAACATCTGTCAACGCATCACACTAAAACCAGAACTACCGTGTGAGTATTGGACTGAGAACTTGGGGTTGTGGACTGTATGGATTGGGAACAGATCTTTAACCAAAACTTTATATCAATAAATGCTAAGTTTACTGGTGTTAAAGCAAACGTCAACACATGATAAATCATAAGTTTTGTTTGTTTATTGCATGGAAGGATGGATGGGGGGTGGGGTGGGGGGGAGGAGAGGCTATAGAGTGTTATTATATTGACGTTTGGGTCTGTCGAACCTTTTTTCGTAATACAGGGTGAGGGCTAGGGGTTTTCTCATTTGAATTTCTCTTGAATAGAACATATATCTGCACCAAGGGTAATGGCGGCCTTCAGCAGTGCTCCCGCTTGGTAGAGCAGCCTGATGGATCTGATGGTCAGATGATCAGTGCTCGTTTTCCTTTCCCCCTCCGATTCTCCTAGGGTACCTGCCAGTACCGTCTCTAATCCTTTCGGGTAAAAGAGTGCGAGCAGTGAAAAGAAACTTTAGAGACATAGACCAAATTGGCTAGCACGTTCCTATGTATATTTCTACCCAATTCACCTGAAACCTCTGAAAACAAGAACTTTTGTTCGAAAAATTTCCACATGATTTCGAAAAGCAAAAGATCCTTATTCCCAGAGGTTTTGAAAAAAAATCGAAGGAGAAAGGAATTACATAATACCCTGTTCGCATCCAAGTTTTTTCCTGACTCAGTAAAGTTTCTGAAATCTGCAGCGCAGTCCATAGCAGTCCTGTTAACATTTTACATCATGTCACAAAATCAAAGAAACTACTGTTTATAGGATCATTGGACAGTTGTTGGATTGCCCCCAGCGATTTTCAAACGAGGGGAAGTTAGATAAGCTTTAAGCAACTGCGACAAATAAACTGTAGGGACGTTTAATTCCTGTCGAGATTAGGAAGGGAAGGACTTCTGTCGTGATCTAACATTTCAGATTGTGGTAGCCAGGTAAATGACAAGTTTTCACAAGTCTAATTGTCATATTCAGTTCAAAACGAAGAATGGCTATCCGAGATATACAATATTTTCTTTTTAAAGTATGATTCAAGGGAAGTCTTTTCTTTGACAACAAGCATTATATAAATAATCAAGGTCCCATGTAGTTCTTTGTAAAATGAAATCACGCAAAAACATTTGGTGTTTTCACGCGTCACGGATAATTAAAAAGCTCTTTCACGTTTTCAAAAGATCAAAAATCACGTTTCACGTCAAAATAAATCAGCCATTCACGTTTCAGGCAAAAGGTATAGGGGACCCTGAATAATCTGACAGATATCATTTAATGAAGCTAATACGAAACCACATGAGGGAGCCCGTAGCAGATGACAATCTGTTTAAAATGTCATTACATAATCGTAACATTCCAGGCAATCTGTCTGGTCTGTAATACAACACCAGCATAGCCGCATTTCAAGCCGTTAGGGACTAGGGACGAGTCCCTTCATATTGCAATCATCAACTCAAGACCAAACAAGACCCATGCAGTCAGAAAGAGCATGTCGAGCCGAGCTATTCAAAAACCCCAAAACTTACTAAGAAATGTATGGAAATGTCTTAGTAAATTTCTTAGTGATATTTACAGTTTCTTAAATATTGATCCGATTAACACCAAATTTTGGAATTTTGTATAGCTAACGGCTTGAAATCCGGCCCCAGCCGTGACTGATTTGACTTTGAATAGTAAGCCTAGCGTCCAGGTGTTTCACCGGAGTACGCTGGAGGAAGAACGCATAGATATTTAGGGCAAGTATGCCCAGCGTGTGTTTCACAGGAGTACGCAGCTGGAAGAAGAACGTATAGAGTAGTTCAATTCATAAAGTTTAGCAAAGAACAAAGTTTAGATCGAAAATGTAATTGGTCCTTCATTCACTGATAATTGAACCACCAACTTGGTGTCTTTAGTCTTATTCTGATAAAAAATGTAAAATTTTCATTACTGAGCCGAAATAAACATGTTTCTGTAGTTTTGTTTACAGGGAGCCCGGCTTGGTGACTTTAATGTAAACAAAACGATCACGTAGCTGAGATGATAATCTCTTACATAATCGTAAAGGTGCGGTAATACGAGCAACAAAATCACTCAACTTGTCTCGCAACATTGCTGCGAAGCGAGTTGAAGAGCGATGCTGCGCGTTTTTTCACCCGAAAACAAACTTGTCTCGCAACAAAATAGTTTGTTGCAAGTTGAGTGAATCCTGACTTCTGATTGGATCAATCGCGAACACGAAGGAAGCCATTTCGCAGTTTGTTGCGAGACAAGTTGACTTTGGGGTGGTAATATGCGCAGCATCATGAAATTTTGTTGCAAAAAGTTGAGCGACTGTCTACTTGCTGCAACAGACTTTTTCAACTTGCAGCAAACTATTTTGTTGCGAGACAAGTTCGTTTTCGGGTGGAAAAACGCGCAGCATCGCTCTTCAACTCGTTTCGTAACGATGTTGCGAGACAAGTTGAGTGATTTTGTTGCTCGTATTACCGTACCTTAAGTCAACGTCAAGCCAACAACAACAACAAAAATAATAATTCCATGCAGGATTTGAACCCGAACCCTTACATTTGCTTCGCATTGCTTTGTACGCTAATCAGTTACTACGCACTGCTCTAAATGATTGCCTGGGGTGCCTGTGATCCACCGTACATTTCTTTGTAAAAATGCCAAGATTTAAAAATTCATATCTTCATGAATCACTTCAAGAGGAATCTCACCGAAACTTTGCAATGTTACTAATGCCGATGTGGCAAATTTGATAGTGAATTCCTTTTTCAGATAAATCAAATAAATAGAGGATATTACACGATGGCGCGAAGATATGGTTTATTTTCGAGTGGAAAGAAATATTTCAAGAGTGAGCGCAGCGAACGAGTGAAATATTTCTTTTCACGAGAAGATAAACTCCATATCTTCAAGCCGCCGTGTAATTTTATTTTTATCATATAATTACTGAGATTTTAAGAAAAAGAGCTGAACATACAACAAATAGTGCACCAAAGAACGAAATAAATATGTCAACTCGGCCGTTATGGAACTGAAGTTTTACTTAAATATCACAAGGCTTATATCTTAATTACATGCTACAAATGAGCTAAATTATTATTATATTTGGTTTCTCCTAGTTCTGCCATGTCACAACTGAGTACATAGTAGCTTGAATGGCGGGAAAATCAACCTGATATCATCACATGTGATGATATCGAAATCCTGCACTCTGATTGGTTGTGTTTGATATCATCACATGTGAATGATACCAATGGCTGATACCCTCTATATTTGCGCGCTTTATTGTGTTGATATCGAAGTAATTTATATTATTATATTTTGAAAATAATTCAAGAGTTTTGATTGGCTAAGAGCCACCGGATAAATTACCATAGTCGCCGGCTAGCTGCCCAAATTTGGAGTTATGAAAATATGTTGAAAACCATTATTCGAAGTTATGACGTAATTTTCTCGAATATGGAAAATTAGCTTGCGGTATGACGTCACGCTAATTTATACGATTCATGCCAAAAGCGGGAAAACAACAACAACATGTATTCTTGTCAACAAAGCACAACTGAGAAAGAATTATTTTCAAAAATAATAAAACAATTATTGAATTCGTTTCTCGTAGGATATGGGGAATTATTAAGGCCTCGGTTTGTGTTATCTGCCTCAGCCCTCGGCCTTAATAATTCCCCATATCCCACTCGAACTCATCCAATAATTGCTTAATATCACGCTTACGTGAGAGGAAGCCTATTGCTAGTAGCTTCTTTTGGTAATGAGGTTCTTGTGCTTACCTAGGGACGTCTTGTTTTTTTTTAGTTCAACGTTTCGACAAATCTTTGGTCGTCTTCAGGTTACTGTCATTCACCAGTTTGAAATATAAAAATCTACGTAGGTCACGTACGGCGAACTACAAATTGAAGGAACAGAGAAAACGATGACACTTTACCGGTCAGGGGACTTGCGACTATAGACTTAGGCTTAGGTCGGATCAATAAAAGGTTGATGGCACATCACTGTTAAGCTTAAATTCCAGATAACAGTACATGCATGGGCCCAGAAAGTTATCAAGTCTTTCGAGAAACGGGCCCTGTTCTCTCACGATGCGTCCTTTACCCGCGTCTATCAGCATGGTCGTTGCTCCGTTTAAGGTGGCTCGACCCAATTTTCAAGTAGAGCTACCAGTTGTCTTTGAGTGAAAACTATTTGCTCATGAGCAGTCTGATAGTAAATTAAGTATTGCACCCTTACCAGACAAAGATCAAAGTTTATGATGACGTATGTTATATGGAGATCGGCGCTATTATGGCGACGCCTTAAAAGAATTCCCCTTTTTACACATTCTCGAGTTTAATGAGTTCTAGGCTTATTCTTGAAAACTGCTCTTGTGATCTTGTAGTTAACATCATTGCCTTTAGCTCTAGCGAATTAAATCAAATTCTGAGAGAGCGTTTTCGAAATATCATCGATGAGAGATTTTAACTGCAAAAATCGAGCGTAAACAAAACAACTTTTTAAATCTCCTACAATTAAAAAGAAAGTAGCACATCGAAGTTAATTTTTCATTAAAGATCCCTTCGATAAATATTGTTTAAAAATTAGTATGGTTTAGTTTAGGTAATAGTTGATATGATATAGCCAGTCCGGTTCATATCCAGTTTTGGAGATATGACTGGCGTGACAAAATGGAGTGTGTAAATAAGATCAAGTTGTCTCTATAATTTCCCTTATTTCTTTGAAATGGCAATGCATATCCACAGCACTTTTCAAGCTGTGAAGTCTATTATTATGCAGGTATCCCGTGGTGTCTTTTCAATGTCAGACAAAGCTTCGAAGACGTCATATTAACGAGCTCAAGTTCAAGTTACGGGTCTTTCAGCAATAAAAATACCGTTGTCACTATACACTAATTCGAAGGTTTTACTATCTTCCGCGCTTTTAAAGAAATGTTTGCCATAATTTTCTGAAAGGATTTGAGTTTTTGCACAAGACAGTGATGGTTTTGTTTGGGTGCCAGCCCAAAAGTGAATGGGCCAAGACTTGTTTAAATTTGAGGACGGCTGAACTATTTGCCAGTCAAGAATTGTGCTTGTAAATCTCGAGTCCTTGGATCTCTTTGGATGGCCAAAATCAATTCATTTTGGATTCTTGGACAATCGCTATCGTAAAGATAAAGTTTTGGAGCAGCTCAAGAATTTTTGGGTAGGTTTTAACGATATTTTCGATTGTTGCAAGAGTCATGAGTTGCCGTGACAGACTGACGGCCAAAGGTCATGAATTCAAAGTTAGCTATAAATATTTTCATTGAACTTGCTAAAACTATTCGTTGTGTGGCTCTCTTTGAAAGCCCTTTGAAGCCTATTCAGTGCTCGATGTGATAGAATAAAGTTTTTAACTATCTCAATCCTAATTTGGCCTTTATTTGTTATCAGAATTTACTTAATTCTCAGCAGCGATGAAATCGCCGCGGCAAAATCAAAACAGTTCAAATTAACATGAGAACATTTATTCCTTACTCATGTGTATTCTAATTTGCCGGATAGGCAAGGTAGAGAGTTTTACAAAACTGAGGTTATTGTAAAAATATGATTGAATATAAGGTAACTGCATAAACATGGAATTTGTAAATTGAGTATCATAAATGTGGTGTTCGTCAATGATTTAAGCTGACAGTTGTTATAGTAACCACATTTCCTCAACTCTGATTGGCCGAAGTAGTATTTACAAAATATCTCCAAAACTGGATATGAACCGGACTGATAGCGTTTTCAAATTCATTGAATCATTTTACGGCTGTAAAATATTAGCCTCAAATCAGTATATTTTTCAGCCGGATACAGTGGTCGACAACTCGTTGATGCATGATGTAGCTCTTTTGTTTTAGTTTGTCGTGTTTTCATGCATTCCGCAACACTTGGTGCAAATTACGGAACGCTTCATTACCTTCCGATCACTCTTCCGAAATATGGTAATTGCTAAAACTAAATATACATAAGAATGCCAAAAAGGAAAGAAACTTTTTATCACACAACTGCAGATGGACACTCGTCAAAAGCAGAATCATGGGGAGACAAAGTAAAAATAGAACGATGTGCTGACATGCTGCAAAGAAATGTACAGTTAAAAAGTTTCTTTCTAGCAATTACTATAACGTCATTTTTTTAATGCTTCTACCTATAACTTTTCTTAATTTTCAAATATGTTTTGTAAATCATAACAAGAAAGCAAAATTTGAAATAAAACATGGGGGTAACCGTGCTTGTTAGAGTGATCGCACTTTACCTGTGAAAAAGTAAAAAATCTACTTTGTGCTAAAAATATAAAATCCTTTGTTTTCCATTGTTTATTAGTGCTATTTTGCATTATTTAGCTAGTACAATTTCACGGATTAAGTGCGATCACTCTAGACAGTTATTCTCAAAACTACCATCAAATTAAATTTGTAGTAAAATCGGTACTTTTCCGAGAAGGTACCCCAGTACGAGTTTTACAAAACTCACTATTTAATTTGTCGCACCAAAACTTGCACAATTGTTTCAAATTGTGTTTTTAAGGTTTTTTAGTCGTAATTTGAATGAAAATGCTGACAAAAAGTCGTAATACTGTGCTTTCTGAACCATGCGCGGTAGACGTGCGCGGTGCAAAACAGAGGAATCACCTTAAGGGTATTTAAAGCTAATTAAAGCAATACAGAATGGAAAACAGAATGGAAAGAGGTCAAGCACGGACAGGGGCTTAGCAAGGCCTCGGCAAAGGCGGTGGGGGGGGGGGGGGGGGGGGGGGGAGAGGGAGGCCAGTCAAAAGGCTAAGTTTCAAGGTCAAGTTCCCGCCAAATATGCAAATTTCCCCAGGAAGAACTATTTGGTACAAAAGCACGTGGGAATTGGTCCAGCATCGAGAAACAAACCAAACTTCGTCCAAGTGCGGGTTATACTTGGAATAACATTTAAATGTTGTGAATTAAATTCAAAGTAAAACTTTAAAGTGATACCAATGACATCAATCCTTCAGATGACGGCTCAAGCCCAAAATTTTAGGGGGCGGTCGATACGAGACAATGGTCTTCCATGTGAACTGATTGATCATTTATTTACTTCACTGTTACATTGCACTAACCTCTGAAAATATCTGAATGACTGACTTTGCAATTGTAATCAATAAATAATCTAATAATATTTATCAGTCTTCATATCTCAGATCAGGCAGATTTAGAATATAAGTAGTTCATTACAAGTGTGCCAGACCTGCCTGTACTGACCTGTACTAGCCTCTTTCGCACATGGTCTCTGGGTTGTCATGTCTGTGGGGGAGGGGACTCCACTGGGGGGGGAGGGGACTCCACTGGGGGGGGGGGGCAGGGGGCCGGTGCTTCCCCCTTTTCAGTTGGGCCTTCCTTATTTTTTATCTTTCTCTCTCACACACTCTATATATCTTGTCTAAACGTGTAGGACAATATACTTTCCCAAAGCTTTACTTTCTAAATGTTTGTTGTTGGTTTTATCGTAATTGTTAATCAAATTGACGCGCCTTAGCTCAAATTTTGCGCTCGCTACGCTCGCAAAAATGGATAATAGGGAACTTAAGCAGGAGACGTTTTTGTCAACACGGACGTCACATGCGCGTTTTCGTTCATCCGTTCGCCGTTATACATGGGGTTACTATTCTTGGTAGAAGATGAAAAAGCCTTAACTGACCTTCTGCTTAATGAAAACGGACACATCATCTATGATGGCGAACGGATGAAGAAGAATGTACACTGCGGTGACGTCCGCGTTGACAAAAACGTCTCCTGCTTAAGCTCCCTAATCATAGTATAGGGTTTTAGCCATTCAAAATTTCATTGCTTGCAACAGCCCTGTGATGTTATCATTTACTTTAGAGGGGGGGGGGGGGGGGGAGAGGGGGGGGGGGTAAGGAAGCTAAACTCCCATCAACGTGTTTTGTAAAATGGTGCCCCCCTTTCAAAACTTCTAGATCCGCCACTGGCATGTAGGTGGTTGCATGCATTTTTGCCCTTCATGCTGTTGGATTAGTGAGCCTGAATACCAACCATTCTCTTGGAGAACATAGCAAGACAAATAACTATAATAACTTCTAATATTGATTTTATATATTTAGAGAACTTTTGAATGAATATAATTAATCAGCAGTATATTAATCATTTGTTTGAATGCATAACCTTACAAGATAACCAGCTTATCTTTCTCTGTTAAACCATACTTTAATTTGTGCTCTTCAAAGAGCTGAAGTAACATCTCTTCATATTTATCATGGAGCTCTTGAACTTGCTCTCTTGTTGGGTTATCACATTTTTCAACATCAATAGGTGCACCAACTAAAAACATGATAAAATGGTAGCTTACATACATATGCAAATAGTTTAGACTACCAGTTTGGGTCAGTAAATTTACTAGGAATGAAAAATTATATACATAATAAGAAAATTAAGTAAAATCTATTAATATGTCATTCCTCCTTTAAAATGGCTGGTTGGAATTGGTGGGAGGCCTGGGCCCTAGTTGCCCATTTCTTTGACCCCCCTCTAGGGGATTTTTTTGTTTTCCTGACTTTCTTCATTTTGTACCAGTTCCACCAAACTACTACCTAGCCACCAGTGTGCAGACGTTTTTAGTCTCGATCCAGTAAATTTCCCTAAAAACATCTGCGTAAGAGGCTAACTACTACCCAGCTGTAAGCAGAGGGATAAAGCTATCCCAAAAGCTTATCAGGGATATAAAGTTATCCCAAAAGCTTATCAGGGATATAAAGTCATCCCAAAAGCTTTCAGGAGAAGCTTAAAAAATAGGGTATCAGATAACTTCCTGTTTACAAAAGAATATTTGATACCAACTAACCTACAACATTTATTGGTCGTCTATGTGGCAAAAGTCCAAATGTATACTGAAATATCCCACGGCCATAAAACAAACATGGGGCAAAGGCCACAGTTTTTTGTATCTTATCTTGTATCTTTCTTAGCATGGAGCCTCTCGGATTACTGGCTTGATAAAACACATCATTCTCTCCAAATGCATATGTTGGGACCAAAGAGGATCTGAAGAAACCAATCAATAACATAAACTAAATGCCAAAATGATATCACTAGTTGAAGGAAGTCAATACAAAAACAGAGCAAACCCTGAATTATCTTTGATTGTCATCTTTGAAGAGAATTTACAATTTGATCACTCAGACATCACTCATTTTGTTTCTTGCAAGGACCCCCTCAATAGTCAGGCATCAGAGTGACTGGGGTGTGTGAATGAAGTGAAAAGCCCCCAAAAAGGCCAATGTGCCCGGGGGGGGGGGGGGGGGGGAGATATACTCCCTTACAAAAGTGGTAGAAGTGCTAGAGATGCTTGATGGACCTTTTAGGGTTCAAAATGACCAGCTCATACCTTTTAGGGTTTACAGTTCATAGCGTACCTTTTAGAGTCAGGATAATGAAAATAACATAAAGATTGAAATGATCTTACATACGACTATTCTGGTCGTACCTTTTAGGGTCTAAAATCGGCATCTCCAATAATTTATGCATACCTTTTAGGGTCATTTTCAAAACCCTCCGTCAAGCGTCTCTACCACTTTTGTAAGGGAGTACCCTCCCTGGGATGTGGCCAAGCTAGACCAACCCTAAAAAGGCTGTCCATTAATCAATCATTTTCAAAAACCTCTGTCGAGCACCCCTACCACCCTACCTACCATAGGACAAATTGTCTTAATTTAATATGCTGTATAATAATGTGATTGTGCAGTGATAGTTAATTTGATAAAAGTTGCATATACACAGATGGTATAGCGAGGCTTAGTTAATTAATCAGTGGGGCATTTACACTAACAGGTCACATGACCCTGTAAATCAAGCAGCACTGTCAAAATGATCGTAAAGTGCAGATTTTGTATGAGTGTGAAAAGGTTGCGGCACGGTCGTGGCGCGGTTACGGCAGAATTTTTGAATGTACATGTTTTGATAGGAAACACGGCACTGACACAGTCACGGCACGGTGCGGTACTTTTCACACTCATACGAAATCTGCACTAGTTACCAGAAATAGAAAAAGCAACTCAATAAGATGTAATACAGTAGAAATGACAGTTAATTAAAGATTGGATATTTTCTTAAGATTTGTTTGGAAAAATGCATTGGATGGCAAGCTTATGCCATCCAACACATTTTTTAAAAGGAATCTTAAGGTAAATGGGTTCATGCATTAATTTGTGTGCATCACTTCTGTGCATGCTTTTCGTGTGTGTGCTAAAACCAAGATTTGGCTGGGCTTCCTGTTTTATAAATATACAAATTTTGACTTATTTTGGTGTATTTTAACCAAAGCTAGAACATTAATGAAAAAGAAAAAAATGTTGATTGACAGAAGCAAAAATGCAAATTAGCAGTTAGTGTTTTAAAGTCAGAGTTCACATAATACTGAAAAATGCAGTAACCCTGGATTAGTGCTGTAGTTCCAGAAAATATCCATACCCCACCATGGAGGGAATTGGAAATTCTGGAGGGGAGGGAGGGGGTCAGAAAAACAAAATTACAGAGTTTGTATGGAAGAAAAATGGAAGTTCCAGAGGGTAGGGGGATCCATTTACAAATTCCCTCCTTGGTGGGGGTATGGATATTTTTTGGAACTACACTTATCTACTTTTGAATAACGATAACATTACAATATTAGTAACACTACAGCCTTACCCAGTTCTTATTGCGAGTTTAATAAATCCATATCTTTGTTTTAGTGTCAAAATATTAGTTCCAGGATGAGCATCCAAAGCTTCTGAAGCACCTCCAACAACAATGACAATAGAATTTCCAGGTCCTTTCTCAGTTAGTACATAGTTACAACTTTCTTTTGATACATTACACATACCACTACTCATAATGTAGTCCCTGAACAATGGTGGTCTGAACAGTGCTGGAATAAGAATGGTATAAATCAGAAATTTATACCCATTTCAGTGAACAAGATCTTGTTACAGATTTTAAAGGAAAATGAAAAGAAGGAAGGAAGGAAGGAAGAGAAAGATAGATGACTGGGATGACTGTAGTGGGATGGATTAATGAGTAACTGAGTGAACAAAATTAATATAGATGAACACTGGGGGAGGGAGGGGGAGGGGGTGACTCCAATGTAAAAGGATTGGGTATGCTCATTGGAAATTTTAAAAAAATATCCCTAAAAGATACCAGAAGTCTTTTAAGAAGGGCATGGCTGGACAATTTTTAACCCCTAAGAGATGCCAGTGATAACAAACTAATGAACATTATAGTGATGAACATAAAATTGACATGCTTTTGTTGGGCAAATTTCTTCCATTCGTGAACAAGATAATAAACGATGGGCACTTTTTATATCCTAAAAGAGACCAGGAAATGCTAAAACTCTAAACTTCAATTTTAACACCCTAAAAGATACCAAATCACTGATTTTTACCCCTAAGAGATACGACGAGCATACCCGATCCTTTTACAATGGAGTCTCCCCTCCCCCTCCCCCGTGGGTGGGGTTGGGGGTTGGGGAGCGCGATGAATACAACAACAACAACACACACACACATAACTAGAGCAGATTTCGTATGAGTGTGAAACAGACCACGCCGTTCTGTGACCGTGTTAGTGCCGTGATGTCTATTTAACAAATTGAAGATGGTTTTGAGTTGTCTGTCCTCTTATTGACACACTCTTGACGTCATAAAATGTTCAAAACTCAAGTGGAATCACGAGTGCAGCGAGTGGTTTCACTGCAAAGTTTTGAACATTTTATGACGTCAAGAGTGTGTCAATAAGAGGACAGACAACTCAAAACCATCTTCAATTCGTTTTTTACAACAATTATTTGAGATAAAAGTTAAAAAATCCTTTTCAAACGGGGCAACAG
This sequence comes from Telmatactis stephensoni, assembly GCA_029948255.1. NCBI lineage: Eukaryota > Metazoa > Cnidaria > Anthozoa > Actiniaria > Isophelliidae > Telmatactis > Telmatactis stephensoni. The sequence goes on from JALIZF010001923.1 coordinate 639,409, forward strand.
AACGAGCGCGCGCGCTGAAACGCGTCAGCAGTGTGTCTGTCCTCTTATTGACACACTCTAATCAACCAATCAGATCGCGAGATTAGTATCAAGTGTTGTAAAAAAAAACATTCGAAATTCCTGCCGTAACCGTGCCGTGACCGTGCGGTGCCGTTTTCATAGTCATACGAAATCTACTCTAAAAAATAATGTACCAGAATGTACATTGGCAATATGAAAAACTTAAAATAATCTCATAAACGCTTTAAATTTTCATCAACATTTTAAATAACTGCTCTAGCTATCGAAGAGAGAGAGAGAGAAAAAAAATCGAAAGTGTCCTTGAACTGATTATTAATATCGATAAATACCCATGAGTGGAAGAAGATGTGGTGTAATCCCAGGGAAGACTTCACTGAAATTTGTCGCTTCGGTAGCAAAATTGCAGAACGCTCCAGCACACAGAATTCCATGTGGATGATATCCAAAGATGTAATTCTTCTTTGGGTCAAGCTCAGAAGTTTTTACCAGCGAAATGGGGAAATAGTCTCGAAAATACTGCCATACTCTAAGCTTTCGCATAAACTTGGATCTTCGCCCGCCATGGCTGGGGGTCCCCGAGTCAAAGAGATAGGCCCAAGCAAGGTAGAAAAGAGCAATTGGGTACAACGAAGTGTACAGCAGTCCAATAATAATCAGGAAACCGATGAGAGCACCGAAATAGAACGAGTAATAGTACAAGGCCACTGCTGCTGTTTCCAGGCGACGGTGTAGGGGTATGACGAGCGGTGCAAATTTGATCCAAGCCATTTTTGACAGTACAATAACTTCGAACTGTGCAGGTTTACTCACGTTCTACGCGAAGCAACATTTTTTTGGTTCTATACCGTGATATCAAGGTTGAAGGGCAAGTTTAATCTTTTGCACTGCGCAAGGCACCACGCAAATGTGCACGTGCTTGGCATCAATAGGACTGTCGTGTCACGTAGTTACCAGCAAAAAGATTGCGTGACGGAAACGTCTTGAGCTCACAAGAAAAACTCCGTTTTAGCAAGTGTGAAGGGAAGGGAAGGCCTAACTGCCGATACTCAAAAAGGCTGTCATTTCAAATCTATCTGCATTTTAACCAACATCGACCGAATCTATTACGAGAGTGTTTTAAAGTTGATGTCCTGGCATATTTTTGCTTGACTGCACTGGGGTCAGAATGGTGAGGTCACGAGGGTGAAGTTGCAATGTACAGACTTTATACAGTTTATTATATTTGTCCTCTATTTTACATCCATAGAATGCCTTTAACCTGGTTTGCATAAAACAGACTTAGGATGCATTTATCCCGGGGGGGGGGGGACTCTTATATATAAGAGGACGGGGATGCTCGTCGGAAATTTTGAAAATGACCCCTAAAAGGTACCTGAGTGGGAGTGGCAACAATTCATTTCTACCCCTAAAAGGTACCAATTCAAAAACAATAATAAAGAATTAAAGTAATGAAACACTTGTTATCGATGTACTTTGAAGATTCAATTCAGATCATCGAAATTGTCCCTTTCATGCTTATTTTAGGTAGTTTATTTACCCCAAAACAGTCCCTAAAAGGTACCAGCTATGTCTCTGGTAGTCCAATTAAGTCTGAGACACCCTAAAAGGTACCAGATTGCAGATTTTCACCCCTAAAAGGTACGACGAGCATCCCCGTCCATTTACGATCGGAGTCCCCGCCCCCCCTCCCCGCCCCCCCCCCCCCGGGCATTTATATGAGTGATTTCATCCTGGACGAAAAATCCTTCATTTCACTTCGTGCGCGGTGGGCCAAACGTAAATGCCTTCTTTTCCCGGTCTCCATGTAAACGTCATCCGAAATCACGTTAAAACTCGTCCCATGGCCATATATAGACGAAATCGCCCATATGCATTGCCACACCTATCTCAAAAACATGTTGCTCATGAGAAGTGCGCAAGTGAAAAATGCCCAGGGGCGGTACTCCCTATATTGGTGTGCTAGGGATGATCGTCGTATTTTTTAAGGGAAATCGCCGATTTGGTATTTTTTAGGGGTCGTCAGAGAAAATCCAAGGTTTTTCAGAAAAGATGGTATTTTTTAGGGGTACAAACAACGACACTTTGAATTAGTGCTGTTCGATTGTTTTCTTTGTTAGTTTTTTGATTTTTTGGTATTTTTTTAGGGGTATTTTTTAGCTGTTAGGTGTTTTTTAGCGTCGAAAATTTTGGCATTTGGGTATTTTTTAGGGTACGTTTTTGAGGTTTCCAGCGATCATCCCTAGCGTTTTGACCCCCCCCCCCCCCCCCCCGGGGAAAAATGACGATATTTCAATGTCTGTAGTGGTTTGTGGTATTAAATTTAAGTACCTTTGGGTTTGACTAGCTAAGTCTCAAGGGTGTGTATCTGGCCTCTGGACGAGTTTTGTCGGTTTCTCAACTGATTTAAGGTGTTATCATAGTCAAAATCACCATCATGTACGGGTAATCAAGTACGTCATAGATTTCCGAAGTTTTATCAAATCAAATGCAGAATCCAATAATTTTTTATTTGGTTACAGTATTTCATATATTCTCCCAGTACAATTTAGGTAATGGTAAACCATAGCCTGTGAACAGGCTCTTGGGGAAAGGAAGGGGAAGGGAAGGGAAGGGAAGGGAAGGGGAGGGAAGAGAAGAGAAGAGGGGGAAGGGGAGAGCCCTCCCTTTTCCCCTCTTCCCGCCCCCTCCCCTCCTCTTTCCCATCCCTTCCCCTCACCCCAGAGCCTGTTCACAGGATAGGTAAACCACTGAAATGGTGCGAGAGAGTCACGATAGTTATAACTGCAGGTCAACATATCTTTCAATGCTGACAAGGTGTGCTTTCATGCCCCAAACCTTTAATTTAGTAAACGCGACGAGACGTGAAATAGGACGCGCTGTCATGAAATGTTCAAATGACCGTTGACGTCGCCGACGTCGCGAAAGGGACGTAAAAACTGGTAAAATGACGTCACGCCTTTGTCAGGTTGAACGTAAACGGCAGACGACAGAGACGATCACGCAACCTTCTTTTTTCGTGCCTGGCGTTGTGTGTTTGGCACTCAAATGACAGAGTAATGTTTCACTTTTACGGCAAACACGAAATGACTCAGTCTCGCGTGAGTCACGCCTGAGTCACGTTAGACAAGCAGGTCACGTGATCGTCTGCGGTTCACCGTTTCCATGAATCTCCTCTCTCTATATACACCTATTTCAATAAACGATGTCGGTATCAAGCCTACGCGACTCACCCGAAAGGGAGTATGGGAAGAAATTAGTAAAGTTAGAAAACCACAACAATCCCACACGATTACTCAAATTCAGCTTGCTCTGACCTTATACACTAAAGAACTTCACTTACTGATGCTAAAGTCGATACCAAAGCGGAAAAGAAAGTGAAGTTTTGCTACTACCCATACTCCTTTTCGGTCTAGTCGCGTGGGCTTGAGAGCTCTCATACGACAACCTTATTTGAAAGGTGTATACAGTAAAAACCCGCACAAAATAACCCGTGATTTCTGTGATAGGCTGAAATGTTTTTATTACGGACTGTATACAAGAAAGTCTGGTTCGAATACGTTTGGTGCTTAAGTGCTAAATTTTCAGCCTGGAGGTTCTTAATCCTCAGTTTCTTTTATACGTTTTTAGTGTATTCGTCATCTTGCGCCGGGTCGCGTGTGCTAATGCGCGAGTGTGTACTATCTAAACTACGTCCGTACTAGTCCAGTTTCTGGGCCTCCTTCGCCGCTGCATTTTTTCATTTGGGCTTCCTGTGTCCAAATGAAAAAGAGGAGACGCGAAGGAAGGCCCAGAATCTGGACTGCGTCCATACTAATCTGCAATCTTTTGCAAAAATACCGTGCCACTTATGCCCCCCCTCCCCCGTTCCAATGTTGATCAGTGATGGTTTTAACTATCTGAAGCGCGGCCTAGAGATTTCGAGCCCCAATATCAACATTGGAAGGGGGGAAGGGGTACGAGTCTAAGAAAATATTACTGGCACACTTTAATTTGCAAGGGATTGTGGATACATTTAAATACGCACATTTTGTCTTCCATTTTCGCTGTCCACACTGAAACGGCGCTTTCTCAAACAAAAGAAAAACATCGTTTTAGTGTAGACGTTTTTCAAATTTGTCAAGAGATAACCGTGGATGTACCTACTTTACTGTATGTAAGAGAACAAATCCAATCTATGAATTGAACACATTTTTGCTCTATGTATCGGAGGTATTGGCTCCGGTTACTGGAACCTTATAATGTCAACACAACAATTACTTTAAAAAATGCTAATCTTCTGGAAAATGTTTAGGGCGTTATTTATTCCATAGCAGAAGAGATAAGCATTGTTCAAGTTCTTGAAAGTTGGCTCGGGGGAGGGAAAAGGGGAGGGAAGGGGAAAGAAAAAGATGAAGGAGGAAGAAGGGAGAGCATCTCCTATTTTCCCCTTTCCTTTTCCTCTTCCTCCTCTTTGAGCCTGCCTTGCAGGGTACTGAAAGTCATAATTTTATGAAGTCTTTACTTCTTTCGTTTCTTGCTCTTCTTTTTCGATGGAGATCGTGATCTTGACCTTGATCGCCTTTTCCTCGAGCTCCTTTTTGGTGACGCACTACGGGACCTTGATCGCGAGCGTCGTTTTCGCTGCGATTTCGGTGAACGACTTCGTGAACGCGATCGAGATTTCCGACGACTACGCGACGAACTTCTCGAGCGGGATCGTGATTGGCGCTGACGGGACGACGAACTCGATGGTGATGGACTTCGTGAGTCATATCCTTTGAGAGACTGAAATCAACAAGGGAACTGAGTCTATAAAATTTAGCCGATAAAATGTCAAGAACGTCTCTTGGAAACGACGTAAAAGCTGTATGGGTTTGGGAAATGGGTGCAAGTGTCAGAAAAAAAGAAAACGATACAACGGTTTATAAAATCAAATCAAACATTGAATACCTGTAACACAACTGAGGATGAAAGTGAAGGCTGTTCAGGACTTGGAGAGCGCGAGTTACTCGCTGATTTTTCCCGCCTCCTTCTTCTTGAAGGGGATTTCGAACGTGATCTCGATCGTCGAGATCTTTTTGGTTTGGGTTGTTCAATGGCCTGCAAAGAAACAAGAATAAAATTTGACTAAATCTAAATATATTAATCTGCAATGTTTGACACATCGCTGCAGATATAACTAAAACAAGATAAAAGTAAAATGATATGAAATATTATGTACATATAAATATAAATAAAATACAGCTAAATGAAAGATGTCAAGGGCTGTGGTTGTCATAATCATCATCACCATCATCATCAACAACAACAACAACACCACCACTTACCTCAAGCAGTTTAGCCCTGTACTGGTTGCACTGTTCGGCTATATCTCTGCTGCTTTTACTTCCTTTACGACTCCCTTTGGCCTCCAGTTTCTGAGCATATTCAGCAACTTTCAGCTCAATCTCTCTCAGCTTTTTTCTCCGTGACTCATCCATTTCTGCAGGTCTAGAAGTCTTGTCTTGTGTTGGTGTATGGGTCTCCTCTTGTTTTATAGTCGAAACCTCTTCGTTACTTCGCAAAGCAAGCAAACGTCAGTTTCTTTTAGGTGATGAATCAACACATTTTCATTTACTGACTTACTGTTGTTGTTCTTTGTTGTCATCTGGTTCTGGGTTTTCTTCCATTCTTTCCCATTCTGGTTTGTCCCACTTGGAAGCAATGTGTATTCCCATATCTGTCGATAGTGAACAAAAGTGAATTCTCCATAAGTCAAAAAAACACCCTGTCATGGGTCATGTTTTTGATAGAATCTCTCAAGAGACCATAATACTAAGAGAGCGAAGCTCAGTATTGATGTCTGTGCGATGTTCGTGGCGGCTAAGGCTATTTTTAGTAACTTCGCCATCGCGCGCGCAAGTCCCTCAACCAATAGAATTTGATTTTTGACGTGCGTGCGGACGAGACCGTTTGAATTCTATTGTTTAAGAGCCTTGCGCGCGCGATGGCGAAGTTACTAAAAATAGCCTTAGCCGCCACGAACATGGCACAGACATCAATACTGAGCTTCGCTCTCTTAGTATTATGGTCTCTTGAATCTCTATAATATATCAATATTACTAGAAGACACCCATCTATTAAAGTAAATTATAAAATAACTCTTATATAACGCGCGCTCTGATTGGCTGAAAACCCGTGTTTGATGAGAGTATCAAACACGCTCACGTCAATTTGTTTTTTTGCCAGTGTTTTCTTTTTCCTATTTTCGTCTATTTGCGTGTGTTATTTTATAAAAGAAATAAAAAACGGTTTCCCGTGTTCGATAGCCTGATCAAAACACGCGTGATGTTGGGAGAACCCTATCTCCATCAGTGCTCCGTTTTAAGGGTATTTAATGCTACTTAAAGCTACACAGAAAGGAAAGAAGTTGAAACAATGATATGAGATCCGGGGATTGAACTCTGGACCTCTTGCACCGAAGGCCGTGCACTAACCACCTGTGCCACCCTCCTCCTATTCCTATATTTCTATTACCTTTTGATGAATCTTTCTTGGAATCCACTAAGAGTAAATGAGATAAAAAGAAACAAAACTCAATCAATGCCATGACAACATAAACAACCATCATTTAAATTCATTCACTCATTTTACTCCCCTCTCTCCATCAGTGCTCCGTTTTAAGGATATTTAAAGCTACTTAAAGCTACACAGAATGGAAAGAAGTCAAAACAAGGATGTGAGGCCAGGACTGGGGATCGAACTAGGGACCTCTCACACCGAAGCCTGTGCACTAACCAACTGTGCCATCCTTGCTCCTTGTTCTGTAACATTCCTGGAAAGATTGCAAATGCAATGTTGCAAAGATATGACTTACTTGGCACACCATCTAAATCTTCTGGAGGAAGAGGGACACCATCAAGTGCATTTTCAGCTAATGGCATACCATCAAGTTCTTCAGCTTTAAGTGGTACACCATCTAAATTGAGTGGTATGCCATCTACATCACCAACTGGTTTACCATCAAAATGGGAGCTGTTATCTACCTACAATGATACACAATTAGAACAATAGCTTTACAACATGACTATCTAGCTTCCTCTGCAAGCACCTCCTCTTGGGCTTCCTGTCTCCTATGACCGAGGGGGACCTGTTGGGGGTCAATTCCCCTCGGTCAGGTTTACAAAGGAATCCCATGAAGGGTTGCCAAAAGAGAAAAAATGAAAATGTTATTTTATCCTGGATTTCGGCACCAATGTTACAGTTAATGTAACATAACAAGCTCTAGGTCCTAGTTCATGGTGGTTTATTAGCAGGACTCCACAATCGCTCGCGCGTATTGTGACGTAGTTAATTACATAATTATATCATACATTTCGTGACAGTTGGCTTGTGATAACTATAATAGTTATCACAATTACTGCAATTATTGCAACTGCAATAACTGCAATAATTGCAAAAATATGGCTGGAGCCAGTTAATAGGAGTATATTTACAGTACCACACTGATAACTCTCTCTGAACTTTTTATACCTGGCTACTTTAAAATAATAATTTAATAATATTAATAATAATTAATAATATTATTTAGTGGACACTTAACAGGGGGTTTCATTGTATCCCTGTTGAGTAGGAGGATGATTTACTTACTCCAAAAAGTCCTGTATTAGTGTCTGCTTGTCCAAGAAATATTGACTGTAGGTTGAAGAGGAAATCTGGAGGATAGATTGCCCAGTCCATCCACGCACTGAGACAACGGCTCACTTGTTTCTGAAATCAAAACACATTTTTTAGTGTTCTTAACATTCCACCTGCAAATTAAGCAACTTACAGATGCATCCAGAAAACAAAACAAAACAAAACAAAAAAGCAAAGGTACATAAAACAAACATACACAACAATACAGGCTTGCAGGGGTGGGGGTGTGGGTGTGGGGATTCACCCATAGTCACTACCACACTTATTTGGAAAAATGTTGATGTATACTAGTTATGTAAGACACAAAATAAAAACTTCTGTCTGTCTGTCTGTCTACCTCAAAGACCTCATCAAAGAGCTATTTAATAACACAATTAACAACAATTATTGTCTTGTCATGATTACCCTAAATTGTTCAGCTTTCATTCTGGCCTTAATGGCTTTAAATGCTGCACTCAAATTGATAAAGATATCCTTTAATCTTGCTTCAAATCTGCAAGGTAATGGTAAAAGTATATTTAATGTCCATGTATGTCCACCTATAAGCACCATCAGTGAACCATTTTACTTGGGCACTTAGAGATAGATAGATAGATAGATACTTTTATTTAAGCAGGGTAAACCATTCAGAAAATTACAAAGAATTGACTTTTATCAACTGGTGCCCTAAAAGAGCTCGACACTGATTAGAAAGAAGTCAGAGTAACGATGTGTGACTTACACCAATGACAAGAGAGTCAAACAGGGAACAGCTAGACACACTGTAATTGATTAATAAGTCCAAATCATGATGAAGTTTTGACCCCCTCTCTATATGGCCAGAATCCTTTTCAAGTAGTTTTCTTCACTAATTAAAACTATTGTGTTTGTATTCTCAAAGGAATTTAAGATTTGAATATGAAAGGTTTTTGAAAAGGATTCTGGTATACAGAGGGAGTTAAAATGTCATCACGATTCGGGCTTATTGAACCTTACCCCTTTCTGAAGTAGGAAACATTTGGTATTTTTACAGAGCAGTTATGTAAAATATCAGAGACAAGATAGAGCCTTGCTACTTTGATTTGAAGTGGGGTTTCCAGTAATGAAAGAGACTCGCTGATACATTCAGTCACCTAGAACACAAACATAAAAAATGACACAAAAATACTAAACTTATACTTAACAATAAAAAACAAAAATAACCACACAAGCACTGCCATAAAAATTCCAAATTCACAAAAGAAACTGAAAATTAGGTTATTTTATGACAACCCACACTCAGATCTTCAAAGAAGTCTACCTTCTTCCTTTCCCTTTTAATAGGAACCTGTCCCATGGCACGGTTCCCATACTCCTGGTAGAACAAAATTCCTTGACTTTTTCCTGACTTTTCACTGACCAAATCCCATTTTTCACTGACTTTTTAGTGAACACAAATTTAGAACAATAATTCTATCCCATCTATATCAGTCTGCAGAATTCAGCAGTAGCAGTCAAGGTTTGTGGGATTCCACAGCCAAGCTGCTAAAAGGGCTGTTTGACCTTTCCTGACTTTTGTAACATTTTGACAATTTCCCTGACCAAATTTGAAGTTCCCTGACCTTGAAAATTTTTAGGAATTCCCTAACTTTTTAAGGTTGCTGAGAGCCTTGCATGGGTAATAGAACCTTTCTTAGTGATAAAGGCATCAATGCAGAGTTGTGCTGGGTCCTCAGCATTTTGTTTGGTCAACTTATGTCTGATCATAATTAATTTTTCTTTGCCCTCATTTTTGAGATAAACGATAACATTTTCTGAGAAGTAGAGATGATTCCAAAGCAATTTGATGAATGTACACACCTCATCGGCAGAATCTGCATGTTCTAAACACCACACCATTGCATCAGCAATCTTAGATCTCTCCATGGTGAGGTTCCTTAGCATGTCTTCTAGCTTGTCTCTTTGTCTATGCATTCATAAACAATAAGATATTAGAATTACTGGCTTGATTCCTCACCCTGAAGTGTCCATCAATAGAGGTTCCACTATACCACCTAATATCTGGTGGCATGGGTGGTGTAGTTGTTAAGCCACTGCTGTGGTCTGGTGTTCAAGTCCTGGCTCGGACGCTGGATCATATGTGAGTTGAGTTTGTTTGATGTGTTGTTCTCTACCATGTCATGAGGGTTTTTTCTCTGCGTGGTCCAGTTTTTCCTCTCTCAGCAAAAATCAACATGTGAGTTGAGTGTTGTATGTAAAGTATATCAAATGTAGTGGTAGTGAGTGTGAATGAGTCTCGGAGATATTACATGTAGCAGTAATGCTACTCTAAAATCTGAGGATAAACCAAAAGATTTGATTTGATTTGAAGGGGCATTCACTTACTCAGTCAGAGTAAATATCATATCAACGTTTGAAAATGAAGTTATCCAAGGATAAACAAATAGATTTGATTTTTTGTGGTTACTGGCTTAATGCCAGTAACACACTATGCCATCGGGTCCATGAGCTAGGGTGCGAGTCTGTGAGTGATTTTCGGAAATCTCCGAAGAGCCGAAAGATACGCGAACTTCCGAAGTAGAGGCGAAGTCCCAAGCCGAACTACGAAGTACGTGCGCAGAACTACGTGCGCCGGTCTAAGAGTGGTTAAGTCGATTATTAAAAATCAAAAATAGAGATTGTGGTTATAGATATACGTTTTGAGACTAAACCGATCAGTTTAGTTCATAAATATATCTGTTGGGGAAATGTTTGGACCAGCAGCAGTAGTAAAGACCCTTTATTTGTCTGTCAACAGCTATTAGTGTTTGCCTTTGTCTTAATTTGTATTATCATACATTATATCTCACATGCAAAAATATTCCCTGCGAATATGCCAGTTTATTCAACTTTTTATTTCACTATATGTCTAAATTGTTCGCTGTAAAGATTTCCACAACGGCATTATTGACACAACAAACCGTGTATTTTTTCGTTTACGTTTCAGATGTTTTATCCATTACGTGATGAACGCGTCATGCAGGTCAAATAGAACATAAAAATAGATTAGTCGAAGTAAACCCCTACCCTCACCCCAACCAGGGACAGTTATTAATAATGAAATATAGGGTTTGTGGTTATAAATATACGTTATGAGACCAAACTGTGCAGTTTAGTTCAGAAATATATCTGCAGGGTAAATGTTTGTTTCGTTCATGTTTCAGATGTTTTATCCATTACGTGACCAAACGCATCAGGTCAAATAGAACATAAAAATATATTGAATTTCAATAAACTTACCAAGGGCACTAGGACAAAGTCGGTGTGTGTGTATGCACTAGTCGAAGTAAACCCCTACCCCCACCCCCAACCAGGGACAGGCCTTGAAATGCGTCTATATCTATATTTGGATTTGAGGCCAGTAACCACATGGCCTCATAGAGGTCTATTTTTTGATATTGCAGTTTCCAGTATTCATTTAAAACTGGAAACCAAATCAAACTACAGTCTTACCTGGATGACAGAGTTGATTTTCTATCTCTACTGCTGTTGCTATTAGAGCTGGATGCAGGCACCTCCTTTGCCTTTTCAGGTTGTGGTGATGGTGGTTGTTGCACTAGTTCTTCTGGTGGTTTGTCTGGTTCCATAACAGGTTTAACTGCTGCCGGCATTGTGTATGGTGCCCCTCCAGTGTACTGTGTACAGAGTGGAGGTTGCCACCAGGATCCACCAATAAACATTTTGAACTTTTCAGTTTTCCATTTAGTCTGAGAGTCACCCTGTTTATCAGAAGCATTATCAAATTATTACTATCATCAGAATCAGCTAATGATTAACTGAATCATCACTGACAATAATATTCATTATTTCCAAAGCATAGATTTGTACTCAACAAATATTATTTCAGCAAAAACTTAGTAGAATATAAGAATTATCAGACTTAAAGTGCTACTTGGATGAAAATCCATGAAAATTAAAGAATGGCTTAAAACATTACTTAATTTTTGCTTAATGAATCCAATAGTCACCATGACGCAACATTTTCTTTGCATTCGAAAGAAACAGGTAGAAACTGTCAAGTATTCAAGCTTTCAAATTGTGTATGTATGGCGTCATACATACAACCCTATTGTTCTTTAAGATTTTGAATAATAATTTCTCTATAATGAGGGACATTTATCGCAAAACTCAAACGATGATGGCCTAGTTTTTCAGCTATGTTCATCTTCAGATAGAAATAATCAGTTTTAATTGGTTTTGAATATAACCGATTTTCGTCCAAGTCGCCCTTTAAGTTGAGCAGATGCAGACAAAATTACCAAAAGCTCTAAAGTTATTTTGGTACATACATGTAATATTGAAAATGATTTTTTATTAGAATAAATGATTAACCTGTAGTAAAGAAAAAAGCTTCCAGCGATAATAGATGTGTTCGGGTGACTGGTTGTCAAACAAAAATCTGGAAGGAATGAATGATTTAAAGATTAATCATCACAGTGTAAAACTCCATGTAGGAGAAATCATAAATAAATAAACAATAAATTTGGGGTAGCTCATCACCCTTCCTCGCAGCCAAGTGCTGAATTACGAAGGGCGCAGCTCAACATGATCGAGTCGAAGGTTTATAAGGGCGCTTTCATTACGAACAATTGAACAATCACACATTTACATACAAATTTACATACACATACACGTAGCAGCCACCATACGACTCATGTCTGATCACGGAGCACAGCTTAGATTGAAACTAGTTCGGTTTTACTGAGGGAGGAAAAACCGGAGAACCTGGAAAAAAAACCCTCGAAGCAAGGGAGAGAACGAACAAGAAACTCAAGCCACATGTGATGCCCCGTCCAGGGATTGAACGAGGGACCACAGCGGTGACAGACCGGCGCTCTCACCGCTCGGCCACCCTTGCTTCAAATTACCATCAAGAACGCTGATGTTTTTTTTTATGATGGGAGAAAATACATTCACTGAAGGGGTGGAATCAAGAAGTGACAAGCCCAATACTGGATATATTTTCTCCAAACCAGATATCAATATTTTGTGGTATATTGCCATCTCAAAAAAATTGTAATCAGTTTTTATTACAGTGCTCCTATATTCTTAGATAAATTTATAAACAAAGGTATGCAAACAATGCACCAACAGTATAATTGTTACCTGAACATATGATTATTAATCTCTCTGTTCATAATCATGGCTTCAAACATTGGGCCTTCACGCACCACAAACTCGCAAACACGGTGGATGCAGCACAACAGATTCCTGTGGGATGAATTAAGTGTTAAAACCATACACAGGTTAGATAAAGAACATTTGATCAAAAGAATACATGATCAGTCAAATGATTATATATGATATGTTCAATGTTCTGGTAAAGGGCCTGTACCATGTATGCATCTATTACCCACAATATTACAAGAGGAATGCTGTACTGTTTTCTGTAATATTCCATGCTATATATTCATTCAACATGGCACACTACAGATTGTTGCAAAATATTTTAGGTTTGATATGAATTACTTAAGGAAAAATTGATGGTAAAATTCATTTTTACAACACTTGACACTAATCTCGCAATCTAATTGGTAGATTAGAGTGTGTCAATAAGAGGACATACACACTGCTGACGCGTTTTTGGTGCGCGCACTCATTCTGTTGCCCCATTTGAAATGGATTTTTTAACTTTTATCTCAAATAATTGTTGTAAAAAATGAAGTGAAGATGGTTTTGAGTTGTCTGTTCTCTTATTGACACACTCTTGATGCCATAAAATGTTCAAAACTTTGCAGTGAAATCACTCGCTGCACTGGTGATTCTACTTGAGTTTTGAACATTTTATGATGTCAAGAGTGTGTCAATAAGAGGACAGACAACTCAAAACCATCTTCAATTTGTTAAATTGATAGGAAATCCACAACTGGTGGATGATAACCTGCAACAAGGCTTAGATATTGTACAGAATTAATCACACTGCTTGCCTGATGACACGCAGTGATCTCTAAAGGATAGTTGATATACATTGTAGGGATAAAATTATACAAACAGTGCAAACCATTGTGTATAAATATGACTTGAAAATGAATAGTTATTGAAATGTGAAAATATGTACAATAACATTATATAGTTTCTCAAGAGCTTGAAAATAAAGCAAGTATATCTAAATTCTCCCAACCTTAGTCCAATTACCCTCCACAATCCCAAACAAGTTGCCAAGAACTATTTACAATAATATAACAAATGAAAGATAAATTGGTATGATATGTCACTCCAGTGTTGTAAGCCAGATGTCAGCGACACAACAAGTGGGCTGCACAAGTCTTACTGTTAGTGAATACCTTTCTTTCGGGATTACAACTTTCACAACTGCGTTGGCTAATGTCTATGAAATAATTGCCACAAGAAGGTAATAAGTATCCTGATACATTAACCAGTGCCTGAGCGACTTTGTCATTGTATATGATGCAAATCTGACAAAATGATAAGTATTCTAACTAAAGATGAATATGTGATTATTACTGAAATGTAATTAATAATTCAAATGCCCAATGTATTAGTTGACAAAAAACCCTGATTTAGAGATAAGGAATAGAGGTTAGCTATCTTGGTTATGTTAAGAATATAGATACATGAAAATCCCCAAGGATTATCTCAGACCAAAATGTATGGGAGACCTCCCTGGGCAACACAGGCCATTTTAATAACAGCTTCTTCAAATGTAAAGTACATAGAGTTTATAACATTAACAGATGGTTTATGACTGTCCAGACATCTGTTGATGTTTCTTAAAATATCATATAACATGTAGTTCTGTGTCAATCCCACCACATTACCAGAATCAACTACGCTACCAAACAGTTTCAATTATGTAAAATTAACAGCACTTAAGTTTGCTAAAGCCTGGAGTGAACAGTTTATATATTATTTAAGTAAGGAGGGTTAAGTGGTAAATATCTCACCTCTCTATTGAAACCATTTGGATCCAGCTTGTCTTTGTCCTCTATAGCAGCATCTTTAGGGGTATTTTTATCTGGTTGGCAATTGAAGGGCAACCCAGAGGGAGGGGGAGGGGTTGTGTCTTCTTCCATTTCTGGAGGGACATATATAGGATGAGGTGGGAGGGGCACGGCTTTACCCCACCCTAACTTCATTTCATATCCCATAATGTCTTTCCCTGAAAAAAAGACATTTAATTATTATTATATTTATTCCATATAATGTCACTGCAGTTAAGGGGGTTCAACACATATAATAGTCAAAGTTAAATAACAATAATAATTATAATAATAATAATGAACATTTATATAGTGTCTATCCAAAATCTGCTCTAGGCACTTTACAAAATCATATAACGTGCATGGTAGACTGTGAGCATAGGATGCTGCCTTGGGCTGCCACTACACAGTCCATACCATTTTAAAATACTCTACAAATTACTGCACTGCAAATTACTGTGTGTACTACAAATTAAAATTACAATTAACACAGAATAAAATAAAAGTTCACTAAAATTCAATAAAACAAGTCCTTACCACTAAGATCTTTGATAGCCTTGTCCCCATCTTTTCTTCTCATGTAAGCAACAAAGCCACAGTTTCTATTCCTTGATTTCTCTTCATCTGTCCTTGGCCACATTATTTTAACACTAGCTAGAGGACCATATTTACCAAACAGTTTCATCAACATTTCTTCATTCATCTAGATACAGAAATAAGTACAATCAAGATTTGATAACAGTGTTACACACAAATAATAATTATTAAAGCAGATGGTACAATTCTAATTTCACAGTTCCTACTAAATGTAACTGTACAATTATCTTCACTGTAATAAAGTAGAAATTAATTCTATTATTTCTAACTCTGATTTAGGAATATTTTCATATCAGACAGTTCTGAAAATCTTTGAGTTAAATGACAGTTCAATACCAAAAATAATAAATATTGTGTGATCTTTTGGAAGAGAATTTTATTTAGCTTTCCGTGCAAACCACCAAGTATTAGCTCTGGTAGCATATCCAAAACTTTAGTTTTTTACTCAAACATTTTTCCTAGTATTTCCTCGAGTCCCATCAAACAATACAGCACACAGTGTGCGGTGGTCGGTCCAAGCCCACAACTCATTCTTTATTATAAGAACACCTTTATCCTGATAACAATATTAAGAAAAAATAACACGATCTGATCTGAACGTGAACTTAGACCACAATGGCCTAACTGACATGTACATTTCAATTACATACAACACTCCTAATTTACATAATTCCTAATTAGCACAACTAGCTCCCAGTCCTCTCATCCATTTAGGAAATCATTTCTCTCTCCATTACCAACTCTCTACGATTGTTGTTCATTACAAGAGAAATACATTTAATTCAACAGTGAGAGTTTTGACCACAGAATTGGAATTTCAAACAGATGCCCAAAACTTCATTCTTGGGTTGCATGTGACGTCACGGCAGCCATCTTGGATGAACTTCAAGAAACGATTTCTCATTAGCATCTCTTGTTTGTTCATCCAACATGGCTACCAGTTCTTTGTCTTTTGATTCCCAAAGGAATGGATGAAACCCAGCAATTCAAATTCTCAAGTTACTGGTTACATTAAACTTTGTCATTGTAAATCTACAAGGATCTCCACAGATAACTACTATTTTCAGCATCATCATTATAGTTACAAAAACCAATCTCATTCCCAAAGCCAAGCGTTCTTCTGGGAACAAGATTGTACAAAAACAATTATCTGTACAAACAAAAAAGTGATATCCAATGTCTACTCACTTTGGGGCTAATGTTTCCAATGTAAATGTTTGTAGTGTTAGGATCACCAGTATCATGTGAACCAGTGGTAACAGCATATGGATCGTCTACAACAGACAAGAACATAATATGTACAATATTATTCATTTCACCTTGCATAATCACAAATGACTATGGAGGATTGCAGAAAATCATAGACTCATTTAGGAGTAAGTGTGGCCCATTTTGTTTGTGTGCACCAACCCAAGTGAGAGGTCTGAGTTTGCTTTCCAGTAACCTCACACTTGTTTTGACTTCTTTCCATTCCATGTACCTTTAATTAGCCTTAAACATCCTTAAAACTGAGCACTGGTGAAAAGTGGGGGTAAAATGAGGGCACAATCAGCCTCAAGTTTATTAGTCTGATTATGACTATCATGAGCTACCGACACAAAATAATGTCTTTTACTTTCAATTTCTTCAAGGCTTTCCAAAATAAATGATGACAAATTAAATAAATGTACATGGAACATACTGATCAATGACTGTTTCCCAAGATAAAGTTGATGTCTCATGCACTAGCCAAAGCCTCATTCTCATTACACTAGTTGTTTAAAATCTTTGTTATTATGTTAATCGTATATTGTTTAGTTAGCAACTAGAGCTGTCAGAAACAACTAGAGCTGCTTTATTGTGAATCCATCTTTGTCAGTACATGATAGTATGCATTAAAACCGAGGCTTTGGCTGCAGTAGTACAGGACTCACTTAACAGTATCTTGAGAAACGGCCAACAGTCCAGTTGCGAGATATGCATCGCCTGCCACATACAAACTACATGCTAAAACTTTTGTCTTGTTACGAATTGACTGAGCTTTATACACATAGCCTCGTCTTGATAATTTTGTTTGTGACAAGTGAAGTGTAACTTGGAAGTCGGCTATTGACCTCCATTTTACACCAATAGAGGCTTACTACAAACCTTTTGGGGTAGTAAGAAATGAAGCAGGAAGATTTGTCAACACATCCTTGGGGATGTCAGTGAGTTCTCCCTTCTTGATCTTGTGTCTTATCTCCCTTTCTTGTTGATTTCTATCAAAGACAAATATATTTTTATAAAGCATGTTCTACCAATATAACTAAAATCTAAATGTAACAGTTCTTCAGCTCTAATTTCATTAGTACACTTTCACACTAATTACAATTGTTGGTGATAAATTCAACGCTAAACCCAATGGTGTGAGATCCAGACTAAACAATCTCAACATCCAAAACAAAAACAAACAAACAAAAAGAAGCAGCATTATAGAAATTGAAAACCATCCAGAGAGCACAAGGGAGTATTGAGAAAAAATGGCCCAAAGTTGTCTCAGATGGGGTGCACACCCCTTCCCTTATTCCGCCCCTAATAACTCACCTTTTTAATTCTTCTTTAAATAGTTCCAGATTACTTTTCTTCTTCTCTTTTTCCTTTGCTTTCTTTTTCATGTCCTAAAAAGGAGACAAAATACACAGACTATTTTCTAGCTTTCTCCCTAGCAGTGGCGACTCAAAGCTAATCACTCACCAGTTTAGGGGAAACCTCTGCTTTAATCCTCTCTTCCATGATTTGTGCACTAAGTTTAGCCATGGGTTTATATAACCTTCCAGTATCATCACCTTTGGTTTCAACTGTTGAAATATAAATCATTAATATTAAATCAAGGCTTGTCTTCAACTGCAGGTTTGATCCTCTTGAGTCATGTGTTCGAATGTGTATTGTTCTCTCCCTTAACATTTTTTTCTCCGACTTCTCTAGTATTTCTCTCTCAGCAAACATCAATATTAGGGCAGAGTTTGTACCATTTTGCTATTATAAATTTGATGGTGAACTTTTCTGGGGCTACCATAGTTTCGATGAATAGTGCCAAAGTTATAGGCAGTCAAAGTTTGTTGTATAAAAACTACCTCAAAATTTCAATTTTTGCTAACTTTGGTGTTCTCTTTTCAAATATTATATTCTTGTTGCCATTGTATAAAAAATTAGGGGTGAGAAAAGCTCATTGCCTGTCATTCTTGTTTGCATTCTCGATCCATCAAGCCACTGAAGCCTTGTGACTTATCAACACATTTTGTAGCAATTACACTATATTATACCATGGTAAAAGTTTGGCTATGAGCCAGTATTGTAAGCTACAGTAAATACTTTTAATTGGCCAGCAAATTGAAAATATTTATTTTTTCCTGACTTAACATGACCCACTTACAGTTCAGTGACTTTTCAGCTGGAAAATAAACTAATGAAATTCCATGACTTTCCAGGTTTTCAATGACCAATGTAAACCCTCTAAAGCTGTCCTTTTTATATGGAATCAAAGCTCTTGTAATTGACAACTTTGGGAATTTGGAAAAAATGGTCACAACTACTTGGATTATGAGGCTCAATCTACCATATTTTAATTTATTAAGTATTTTTTATTTTTATATTTTTAGAATAAAATAAAATATTTTAAATATATTCCTATACAATCCTATATATTGATAGATAGTTAATATTTTTCTCACAAGTCCACAACAGCCTTAGGCTGCGTTTATATATGTAGATAATTTTTTTGTAAAAGTTAATTTATATATGCAAATTCTCAACCTAGATCATCAAATAAACGATTGATTGGATTGAACGAGAGGTGCTCACTTACAAGAATGTGCTCTCATAGTGAATAAATACAAAAATAATAGACACTGGTTGTTTACCAGAAGTTTTGGTGAAAGCTTGGAGTGGAGGGGTGTATACTTAAATGTGCAAATTGCTTAACCCTTTGACTACTGAACCGGCCAAAACCAGCCAATACAAAATCCTTAGAATTTCCTGAACTGGCCAAAACCGGCCAAAAATTACGCATGTAATTAAAGCTCCCGTGGTCACCCTAGAGAGTTGGAATTCTACCACTATTGTTCTGTCATTCTAGACACATTAGCCAATCAAATTGCAGCAACTGTGCATAATTTTATTGCTCACAGGCGCCAGCACATGGATTTGAAATTTATCGCGCGAGCGAAGTCTTGTTGACGCGTACATGGCGGCAAGCGTGAATGGAGTACAAGAATATAGGGACATATTTGGAGAAAGCGATGATGATTTAGATGCTGACGAGCCAGACTTCGAGGGATTTGATTCTGATATAGATTTTGACGGGATTCAAGATGTTGAAAGCAGTGAACAGTCGGATGAAACCTCAAGTAGCGAAGACGAAAACGAACAAGAGGCCGAGTGGAGTAATAACCTCACGAACACTAACGTTTTAGCTTTCCAAGGACATCCTGGGATTCTTGTGCAAATACCTAATGATGCCAGAGAAGCTGACTACTTCGCTCTCTTATTTGGAGAGGGAGAATTTAAAATATTAGTAGATGAAACAAACAGATTTGCGAGACAAAAGTTGAGAGACAAACCACATCGACTCGCACAGTGGAAAGATACAACCGTTGAGGAGATGAAAGCTTTCATCGGAATTTGGGTCATGATGGGCATCAATAAGCTCCCCAATATCGCAAACTACTGGTCCAACGATCCATTTTTAAGAAATGATGGCATTAAACAAGTCATGACGAAAAACCGCTTTGAAGAACTTGCCCAATTTCTACATTTTAACGATGCTGAAAAAGAACCAAAGCGAGGCGAGAGAGATTACGATCGTTTATACAAAGTCCGGCCGATATTATCTGGTGTTTTGAACAATATACAAAGAACTTACTATCCTGGAAAGAACATTTCTATAGACGAGGGTATGATAGCTTTTAAAGGACGTTTATCGTTCCTGCAGTATATGCCG
The DNA here is from genome assembly GCA_029948255.1 of Telmatactis stephensoni. NCBI lineage: Eukaryota > Metazoa > Cnidaria > Anthozoa > Actiniaria > Isophelliidae > Telmatactis > Telmatactis stephensoni. The sequence goes on from JALIZF010001923.1 coordinate 659,578, forward strand.
GCAAAGCCAACTAAATACGGCATTAAATGTTGGATGGCCGCTGATTCAGAAAATGCCTTCGTAGTGAATTTTAGTGTTTACCTTGGAAAAGAAGCCGAAGCTCAGCTAATTCATGGATTGGGGTACAATGTTGTGATGAAAATGGCCAGACCATTCCTTAATAAGTTTCATCACTTATTCTTTGACAATTTTTTTTCTTCGGTGAGACTTTTAGAGCATTTATTACTGCAAAACACTTACGCTTGCTCCACAGTTCGACCAGGCCGAAAGGGCCTACCAGAGTGTTCGAAGAGAAAATTGAAGAGGCCAGGAGAAATGATCAGACAGCAAAAGGGAGGCATTACCTTTACTAAATGGCACGACAAAAGGGACGTTAGTTTCATCTCGACAAATGTTAGCCATTCTGAGCCACAAAGGGCTGTGAAAAGGAAAGTTAAAGGCCGAGAGATTGAAATCGACAAGCCCCGAGTGTCCGACTTGTACACAGCAAAGATGGGAGGTGTAGATAAGGCTGATCACCTTCGTTCCTCGTATACTGTGGGGAGGCAATGCAGGAAATGGTATAGATATCTTTTCTGGTTTGTGTTAAACTTGGCAGTTTGTAATGCCCGAATTTTAGAAAACATGCACAGACAAACCCCAACGAAACGACAAATCGGTTTTAGGATGGAACTCGGCAAGCAGTTGATCGGTGCATTCACTCAACGAAAGAGAGCATTTGGCGCTAGTTTAATTGCTGCTGCATCGTTAGCAGCTCAACATAGTTCAGTACGATGTGAAGGGAGAAAAAAGGAGTGCATCCAGTGTAAGAGAGATGGCAAAAGGACAGCCAAAGGCTATCCGATTGAAACAAGATTCAAGTGCAAGCAATGTGATGTTGCTCTGTGTAAAGTGAGGTGCTTCGCACAGTTTCACAACATAGAACACAGATCGTAAAACAAAACTTTATTTATAACAATTATGAACATGTTTTACCTAAAACACTATTCTGAAAGGTTTCCTGTGAATGGAAATGTCAGTTTATGTAGTAAAAATTGGTATCTTTTTGATTTATGAAGGATTTATGAAGTTGTGAGAATTAATTGGTCACTGAAAAATGGCGCGAGTTTTGAATTTATTTTCATATTTGAATTGTCTTGTCAAAATCTCTTCTTGTAAGGCCTTTCCTTTCCTTTAACCCATTGGTTTAATAAAATAGGTCATCCTCTTCAACATTAGGTAGTTATTGCTTGCTTAAGAACTCCCATTTCCTACTGAGCATATGTATTTTGATTTGAGGTCAAAATCATCTATGACTCTCTAATTTGCTTCAGGAACATGGGCACATTAATGGGATTGGGCTCTAGTAGTCAAAGGGTTAAAATTATCAAGCGTCAACCTTAAAAGTGTGTCACACTGTTTGTGCTGCTTGCTAATACAAAAGTTTATTTTGATAACCACGTCTCTAAATCTCTCTACTGGTTTACTTACACACACCTGTAAATTGATAAAATATTTATTTGTAGATTCATTTTTCTGTCTTATATTGTCTGTGTTTTTGTACAATTTGTATAAATAAAACTTGCAATCAATATTTTTGAGTGTTTACCTTTAGTTTCAGGGTTTATAGTATTACCCCTTACAAATGTTTTGCCCTTTGCTCTGGAATCTTCAAATGAGGCTACAAAGTCAGCAAACACTTCAGCACACTTCTCATCCTCTTTCTGAAGAAACAACCAAACAAAATAAATTGAGAGAAGAAACCTTTTAATGACTCTGGCATAATGAATTACAACAACATGGATAACATTGGCAGAAAAGAAAGATCAGAGAAGCTGTGCAAATAAGAAGAACTAAGCCTAAATGAAATAATAAAGAGGAATGCAATCAATAATGCATTGAAATCCCACAAAGCTACGACAAACTGTTAATGCGTGACTTATCATGTCATCATTAACATATTGCCACTGAATGAAGTGAGAGTGATCTCTTCCAAAATGTCTGGAACTAAAACTAACTTTGCCTCTGTTATTTGGTATCTTTTATATTAACAAAATAGATATCACTAAACTTGTCTCTTAATCTTTAATCACAATGCTTTTACATGTATACCGTATTTACTCGAATAAGCGCCCCAGCGCTTATTAAATTTTTCACGTCTAAAACGGGGCGCTTATTTGGGGGAGGTGCTTATTCAAGGGAGGCGCTTATTCAGCGGGAGGAAACGTGTACACAACTGTCAAAGTATGCTTTGTAAATACATGTAAAAAAAATGTATGTATGTAAATACGGTACCCACTCACAGAGAGACAGAGAGCTTGGTGCTATCAGAACATGTGTATGGTTTTCCGAGGCATACAGTGGGGGTTCACAGCATGGTTTACGGGAAGTAAAAAGGTAAAATCATGAATCACAGACAAATGTCTAATACAATTATTTTGAAACCTCTCATGAGAACATTTATGCAGTCATATTACGTTATGTAAGTGTTTTGAGATTGAACAAAACTACAAATGCAGGACTGAGATAAATTCAATCACTCTTTTATTTTCTTTGCTTTCTGGAGAAAAATTCATTAATTCATGTGGAATAGGGCAAGGAAATCATGAATCTTGAACAATTTTTTTACTTTTTTTCTCACGTCATGTAAAAACTATTTTGCATGAATCATGAAAAATGATTTCTTCCACTCCCAGATCACAAATACTGAAAATGCTTATTTAGGCATCATGCAACCCCCCCTGTATGCCCTTGAATTATGGACATGCACATGAGAGACTGAGAGATTGCTAAAATTATGAAGAGGACAGATGGTTCCTGCAAAAATGGGCTTAGACTTGTTACATTTCAAGAAGAAAAAAAGAAAGAAATGCAGGTTATTTTGCATGATATAAATTGGTTGTGGAAAGTAAAACTCGATTCTAAAACTCGATTCATGTAACTTTCAAAAACAAAATCTCATTTGCACAAGGAGGTTAAATGTACAAAGTGAGTATGCAACTCACAACAATTCTTGGGGGTACAAGAAAAAAATGTCAATTCCCAACTTGGGTCAAATATGGGGCTTCCCTGGGAATCTGTTCTATTTTTACAAGTTTGGGTATTACAGATTTCCCTAGTAAAATAGAACAGATTCTCAGGTCCAGGCAAACCCCAAATTGGGAATTGACAATTTTTCCCTGTGGGGAAGACAAGTTCTATGAAAAAGAAAAAATGCTACAGATAACTGTGAATGTAGCATTTTTTTTTTCTTTTTTGTAGAACTTGTTTCCCCCAAGAATATTGTTGTGAGTTGCATACTCACTTTGTACATTGATCCTCATGCAACTGAGATTTTACTACTTTCTTTTATTTCCTTTTTTTTCTGTCATGCATTCACTTTTCCACATCTGGAGGGAAAAGCACTGAAATCAATTCAAAACACGTTTACTTTCTTGAAGTAATAAGAAGTGGAAAAACGTCCAAATCGATTGTATTTTGAAGCATCTGAATATAAATGTCTACTGTATAATAGGACTCCCTGAACCGTTTTTGCCTTCGAACCAGCGTCTTTTTATCAAAACACCGGTCATGGCGAACATCATGAGTCAACAATCTGTACACAATTTGTTTTTATTAACCCAAGCTAACCTAATCCATGGAACGTGTATGCATATCGGTTTCAATCAAAACACCAAATTGCCTCTCCTTCAAAAAATAAGATCATACTGTCCAGATTACCTTTTTTCTCTCTTCCATCTCTTGCTTGGCTTTGGCAGACTTTTTGGATACAGCATTCATGGTGCCAGTAGAGAAAGCCTTCAACTTGTTTTCTGTCAAAGTCTACTTTACAGCGTGGCGTGGAGGGAGACACAGTTTTTAGTCAATGCTCAAAATACTTCAAAATCTTCAAATCACGCAGTCACAGCGGTTTAAAAAACTCTACGAAAATAGCCCAGTGTTTGATGGACACTTCTTTACCTTCATAGAACCTGGAGTTAAGCCTTCGGCTGACAAACCCCAGGGTAAAGTCTTCTTCTCGGAGCTCGCCATGTTGGATGTCTTGCAAACTTCTCCAAGATACCCAGCATGCTTTGGAACGTTTGATCCGGGAATGTGAATACACAGGAAGCCCAGCCCGGTTATTGTATTGTTTTCCTTTTGGGCTTCCTGTGCAACGAAGAATGCCTGACGTTTTTTGCAGCCCACTTCTCAAATCACGGAACGCAGATCTAGCAAAGCGTGAAATTACTTTCAAAAACAATTGAGAAAATATGGATGCACCAGGTGAACGAGAAGGCACTTTCCACGATGGTATTTTTACATCTGTATTGAAGTCACAGACGTAGCCAACACGTTTGGAATATTTGTCACTGCCCAAGTGGTCTCCAAGCAATGTGAGCACAATCTTACACATTTGCGTATCTTGTGCATATTTTTCGAAAATTTAAAATGGCCATGGGGTGTTATTTATCTTCGTCTACAGTTTTAAATGCGTCCATTTTCTGGCTCTTGACTCTTTTTCCGCTGTGCACACTTCAAAATGTTGAGCAAAGCGACAGAGATTCTATAATGGGACAAGAGCGAAACCCCGACGACTTTGCCAGAATTCTACAAAGCCCTTTGTATGCAAAGCCAACATTTACAATACGCGTGGAATATGGCTGTAAAACTGCCAGAATAGTGTCTGTAGAAGTTATCTCATATGGGCATGAGGCAACTGAAAGGACAGAATTCAGATACAATTTTGCTGTCCCACATCAGACCGAAAACACACAAGCGAGAAATGTTTGTGTGCGTCTTCGAGATTCGCTCGCGTTTCGTGATAACAGAGCTTTGAATCTTGTCACAGATGTGCACAGTTCAAGTTTAAAAATTGTAGTTTCGATTCTTGAACTTGAAGCATTAACGTTGAATAAGGCTGCTGATGTATTTGCACGGACGGAGAAAAAGATATATCTTATTCCTCCTTGGAGAAGACCTGTCAAACCTGGATTATGTTTTACGTGTTTTGTTGAATATTTAGAAAAATCTGAAGATTTAAGAATTCCTATGTGTCAGCGTGTAAGAGGTACCTTAATTTATTGCACATCTACCATCTTGCATGGTGCATTTCTCTTGATGATAACAAAATCCATCAGTCCACCATCCATCTGTTCATTTATTCATTCATTCAGTCAGTCAGTCAGTCAATCAATCAGTTGTCCATCCATCCATCTATTCCTCCGTCTATCCATTCATCCATCCATCTGTCTATCTGTTTGTCATTCTTTCCTTCCATCCTTCCATCCTTCCATCCTTCCATCCTTCCTTTGTTCATTCATCCACTCATCTACTTAGCCTTCCATCCAGCTTATTGCATTCATTCATTCATTCATCCATCCATTCATTCATCCATCCATTCCTTCTTACCTCTCTCTCTCCCTCCCACCCTTCCTCCTTTCCTTCCTTCCTTCCTTCCTTCCTTCCTTCCTTCCTTCCTTCCTTCCTTCCTTCCTTCCTTCCTTCCTATATTCATTGATTTATTCATTCATTCATTTATCCATTCCTCCCTCCCTTCCTCCCTCTCTCCCTCCCTCCCTTGGGGAAGAAATGAGGACAGGTTATCACACAGAAAAGGACTGTTCAGCTGTTGTGTAAGTTTTTAGTCTTTGTAAATCATTTATTTTGTGGGTATGTTTCATCTTATGGTATTATTTGATTAAAGCTTTCTGGCCTTTGGCCAATTGTTAGAAGTTGGTTAGTACAGTTAATTTCCTCTCTCCCTCCCTCCCTTCCTCCCTTTCTCCCTTCCTCCCTTCCTTCCTTCCTTCCTTCCTTCCTTCCTTCCTTCCTTCCTTCCTTCCTTCCTTCCTTCCTTTATTCATTCATCCATTCATCCATTCATCCATTCATCCATTCATCCATTCATCCATTCATCCATTCATCCATTCATTCATTCATTCATTCATTCATTCATTCATTCATTCATTCATTCATTCATTCATTCATTCATTCATTCATTCATTCATTCATTCATTCATTCATGTATTTGTTTGCTTATTTATTTGAACATTCATTCATTCAATCATTCAAGCATTCAAGTATTCATAATTATATCTTTTTTATATTTTCAGATGTTGTAACATTTGTGGATTTTCCAGTTGCTCTCACTGGCAAAGAAGAAGGATTTAAAAAGTAATTGCTAATGTTCTAATTTTAGCAGCTAGATCTCTTAATTCATATTTTTCCAAGGATCAGGTTCACTGTCCCTTATCATAGATTCAATATCCTTTTATTCTTTTCAAAGTATCTTCTTCAACTTAATTAACATTTTTGTTATCTTGTCTAGGAAATTGTACCCAATAGACTGGAATGATGATTATCTGAATCAAATACAGGAAACTGCAAAACCAAGGTTCATATTAGCTACAATCATTGCCAATATTGTTGGCACGATATTGTCGTGATGCGCGTGAAAAGTAGATGGTGACGAGATTGGCTACCCCTGTGCCCCCTTTACAATGTTGCTGTGAAAATCCCAACACCTACGACTCGGCAATCAGTTTGAAATACCTTTTATATATCTAGCAGCAACATTGTACAGGGGGAGGGGGGTCCAATAGCACGGTCACAAAGTGTACAATTGTAGAAATATCCGTTGAATGCACATCGTGCCAACTAATTTTGGCAAGGATTGTAGGTTACTTGTTGTTGCTTTTAACTTAAAAGACTATACATGTACATAAAGACTTCAACAGTTCTGTCTAACCTTTTTTTTTGCAACTTCCCTCCAAACAGTATCTTGCACTAGCCAATCAAGAGCCTCACAATTGAGCCCTCATTGTGCAATTTTACAATTTGTCTAATAAAAGTACTGTAGTCATGCAGTGTTTCTTAAAAAGAAAGAAACCAGAAGTCAGCAAATACTCTCATTGTACTCTGGCTGCTAGCACTTCTGCAGAACACTGCAGCTATGCACTTCTGACAAAATTCCCTATTTTGCCAAATATCAACTTTAGGCTCAATGTCACTTTTAATTTAACAGAATTTCAAAATTTTGATTTGCTTCTTTAGATTTACTATGGCAGCCTGGGTGTATGTACTTGAACCATGTACAAGAGAGCTTTGCAGTATTCTACAGCATAGAAGCAAAGACTTCCTTACTCCACTAGTATCTTTAATTCCAGCAGGTACTTCCAAGAAAAGGATAAAACAATAATTTATTTGTGATTACCTTATTTGGAAAAGTGGGTGCACACTAACTGCATACCCTACTCGCTACCCCTACCTTAGAAAAATTTCTTTCTTAGAACTGCACAGTCTCAAAGGGGAGCTGATGGGGATTGGAGAGAGGGAGAGAGGGAGGGAGTTGTATAAGAGTGGGAAAGGGAAGGGAAGGGTTCTGATTTATCCTGTCTCAAGTCACTATTTCTCTCTAATCCATGGGTGGGGTGGGGTGGGGGGGTGGGGGGGGGGGGGGGGGTTCATCCAACATGGCCAAAGCTTTATTGTCTTTTGATTATCAAAGGAATGGTTGAAGGCTAGCAATAGCCCAAGATATTCTGAGTGTTTTTATTTCCATTTTTCTGTTGCCACAGGGAAGTTTCATATTCAGCTTCACTTCAAAGATGGTAGTGCACAAGCATTCCTCACAAGAGGTAACATACGAAGAAATTCTTGGAATCAGGTCATCTTGACCTTTAATGACACTGCTGTTACGGTAACACTCAGATATGGCCAAAACTTGGAAAACGAAGAACAATTTATATATCATGAGTAAGTAAATAATTTTAATCAAATTACTATTAAAAACTTAAAAGAATTTTAAATTAAGCTGAACTTTTGCTTAGACTATAGTGCAGTTTTCTGTTTTCCTTCAACTCCAGCATTCTGATGTTTAGCTTCTTTTTTGTTGTGTTGTAATGAATGCTTGCATTGTTGTTGTTGTTGTTGTTATTGTTGTTGTTGTTGTTGTTGTTGTTATTGCTGTTGTTACTGTTGTTGTTGTTTTGACAAAGGCTTGCTCAAACGTTTCCAACTTTATTTATTTACTGTTGGTCGATGATATTGTCAGGGTCTTGGGTGATGCACTATTTTGGTGACTTTGGTCTTCTTCAATCAATATGGTGGGGTTGTTTCTCCTATATATTGTTAGTAGTCATTGTATTCCCAAATGTGCCAGCTAAAATGTAAGTGTTATTGTAACATAAGTTTCTGTTTTGCAGTTTTCCAAAAGGCTCTTACTATATCAATGACAGTGAAGGGTTTTGGGTGCTTGGTGGTACCAATGGCTTTGCATCATTTAAAGGGTTTCTGGGACCAACAACCTTGTATCGTCGGCGTGCCTTGTCAGCATCTGAGGTACCAAATTGAGATCCTTATTATTGCAACCTTAATTATCTGATCAAAATCTCTAACTGTTCATTAAAGTTGTATGCTGTATGGCAGGTGTCAGTATATCAGAGTTCAGGGGCGTATCCAGGGGGGGTCCCAGGGTGCCTGTGACCCCCCTTTGAAAACAAAAAGATGATAGAAATAAAAGAATCTGATTGGAGAAAGATTGAGAAATTGGAAGTGTGACCCCCCTTTGGTGGAAAATGGAAAGTGTGACCCCCCCTTTGAAATATTCTGGATATGCCCCTGGAGGTGGCTGTAAGCAGACACATCCTGCAACCCATGAGCAGTGGTGTGGGTATACCTGGCATGTTACAAGGGATGTGGGTGTCTGATTATAGGTGTCTTCTTTTGGGGGGTGTGGGTGTCTTCTTATAGAGAAATGCGTGTGTGCTTATAGGGTGTGGGTGTCTGCTTTTAGGGGTGTGGGTGTCTGTTTATAGAGGAGTGGGTGTTGCTTAAAGGCTGTGGATGTCTGCTTGTTGGAGTTTTCTTCATTTGGGGTGTGGACATCTGCTTACAGTGGTGTGGACATCTGCTTATAGTGGAGTGGGTGTCTGCTTATAGTGGAGTGGGTGTCTGTTAATAGAGGAGTGGGTGTCTGTTTATAGAGGAGTGGGTGTTGTTTAAAGGGTGTGGATGTCTGCTTGATGGAGTTGTCTTCATTTGGGGTGTGGACATCTGCTTATAGGGGACTTGACTGTGTATGCTTATAGGGGTGTGGGTGTCTGCTTATAGTGGTGTGGGTGTCTGCTTATAGGGGTGTGGGTGTCTGCTTATAGGGGTGTGGGTGTCTGCTTATAGTGGAGTGGGTGTCTGCTTATAGTGGAGTGGGTGTCTGTTAATAGAGGAGTAGGTGTCTGTTTATAGAGGAGTGGGTGTTGTTTAAAGGGTGTGGATGTCTGCTTGATGGAGTTGTCTTCATTTGGGGTGTGGACATCTGCTTATAGGGGACTTGTCTGCTGTGCTTGTAGGGTGTAGGCTTCTGCTTATAGGGGAGTGGGTGCCTGTTTATAGCAGTGTGGGAATCTGCACATAATGGCGAGGTTGTCTGCTTATAGTGGTGTGGGTGTCTGCTTATAAGGGTGTGGGTGTCTGCTTATAGGAGTGTGGATGTCTGCTTATAGGGGTGTGGGTGTCTGCTAATAGGGGTGTGGGTGTCTGCTTATAGAGGTGTGGGTGTCTGCTTATAGGGTTGTGGGTGTCTGCTTATAGAGATGTGGGTGTCTGCTTATAGAGGTGTGGGTGTCTGCTTATAGAGGTGTGGGTGTCTGCTTATAGGGGTGTGGGTGTCTGCTTATAGAGGTGTGGGTGTATGCTTATAGGGGTGTGGGTGTCTGCTTATAGTGGTGTGGGTGTCTGCTTATAGGGGTGTGGGTGTCTGCTTATAGAGGTGTGGGTGTCTGCTTATTGGGGTGTGGGTGTCTGCTTATGGGGATGTGGGTGTCTGCTTATAGGGGTGTGGGTGTCTGCTTATGGGGGTGTGGGTGTCTGCTTATGGGAGTGTGGGTGTCTGCTTATAGGGGTGTGGGTGTCTGCTTATAGTGGTGTGGGTGTCTGCTTATGGGGGTGTGGGTGTCTGCTTATGGGGGTGTGGGTGTCTGCTTATGGGGGTGTGGGTGTCTGCTTATGGGGGTGTGGGTGTCTGCTTATGGGGGTGTGGGTGTCTGCTTATGGGGGTGTGGGTGTCCACTTAAATAGAGGTGTGAGTGTCTGCTTAGTGGCCAAAGTGGTTGCTTTTGAATTGCAGGAGGTGTCTACTTAGGGAAGGGGATGTTTGCATATAGGTGGTGTATGATTATGGAAGACACTGTTTATGAGTTATGGGCAGTTTTATTTCCAGAGTAACACTGTATAGTCAGCATTATTGGTATTAGACAATATACATGAGACAATGTGTGGTTTTAATCCACAGGTCCATGTACTACCAAGTGACCATCAAGTTTTCAGCTTAGGTAAGACATTGTTCCTGAGACTTCCAGTTGTCAAAAATGCTTGATTCCTTTCAAAAAGATAATTCATAGTATTCACTGTGAATTTCCTATTACATGGACTACCAATTTCAAAGAAGGGGGACCTTAAATTGGGGGGGGGGGGGGGTATGGAAACTGCAAAACTGCAAACAAAATTGAGAGAGAGAACAAAAAGCAACAAAAATCGTCAAAATTCCCAAAACCGCAAACTGCGTACAAAATAGGAAGCTAAAAACCGCAAAACCACAGGTTAAGGTAACAAATAACCGCAAAACCACATTAAAAAAACGCAAAACCGCATCACCACAAACCCTTACGCCTCTATTATTCTTTGTACTTTGCAATATAAAATCTTTAGTTTTTGAGAGACATGGATGAGTGATAACTGGCTCGAAGTCGAGGAGACTGTGATCTTTAGCTCTTTTATCTTTCTAATAAAAACATACAGTATTATTGAGTACTAGCAATCATAGTTTGTTTCTTTTTCTCAGATTTAGAGAACTATTTCAGCCGTTGTTCAAGTGTGGTTAGTGGACTAACTATGAAGATGGAAGAGTTTGCCATTGACAAAAGAATGAATGAAAGTCTTCGTGATTTAGAAATTGGTGAGTTGATGTGGTACAATTTGGCCAATCAAAATGTAAAGCGGCTTATGAATGACAAGTCATTCAATGACCCATCTACATTCATTTATAAAGGCCCAAAACATAAATGAACTATACCTAGTGAAATAAGCCAATTCAATTGTAGTTGTAGTTGTAGATGAAGAAACAATGAGTAAAATCAAAGTTATGGTCAAATCATCCTACAAAGGAACTTTTGAATTAACCTCTTTTTTCACAGAGAGTCAGTGCCAAGCAAAGTTTGCAAACTACTTCGACTTGTATGAAGATCGTGACCCACATATGTGTGATATCACGTTAAGCGGAGAGACCCCAGAAGCAGATAAAGTTGTGGTGGACTTACTAAGAAATGACAGTCTTAACATCACAAGAATTGGAGAAGAAATCTTTGACATTGCATCAAAACTTCTGGTAAGTCCACAAGCCAAATCAGTTGTTTATTTAGTGTAGTGTACGTGACGATGTCATTATGTTACATATCCTATCATATACTTAGATTTTCAATTTCTACAACGTTATTTTCTGCGAGGCTATATTTTCACAATTTAATTGACAAAGATGAAAAACGCACGTGTAATATAATTTGTGCGGAATCAAAAATAAAAATGTGCAAATAGTATAATTTGCGCGCATTTTTTTTTTTTTTTGTTATTTTAAGCTTTCTTTGTCTTTTCCCCCTTTTGTGTATATAATTTTACTGAAACTGGTGAATATTATCCTCCTAATGTTTTCGGTTGTGATTTCATTGTTTTCGTCCTTCTGAAATTCAGGTTCCAAATATGTTGTCTGGAACAATATCTAATGGAAAGGGAATGCGATTTGAGAGATTTTAACTCATCAAACATTCCCAATATAATTGTGACAACTGCAATGTCTATCCTTCAAAATGCCATAAGGCGACATTGTTCAATTTTCTCAGCAACTTGTCTCGCAACGCTAGAAACTGTATCGTTGTGGAGTGCCATGGTGAGATGTTACAATGTGCAACACATTTCTTGCAATGTTAATAGATCACTGTCGCTGTGTCTCGCCATCTTGGATAAGTTTGGAAACGTGCGCTTTTCAGCAAAAACACGTAAAATTATGATACAAGGTGCTGGAGGGGTGTTGCACGGCGCAATAACGTTGTACGCTGCTTTAATCTGTTGCAAAAAGTAGAACCAAATTCTACTTCGTATAATATTGCACGCAATAACAACATTGCGAGACAAGCCCTGTTACACTGTGCAATTGTGTTGCACGCAATAACAACATTGCGAGACAAGCCAGGCTGTTACACTGTGCAATTGTTCTGCAACTTGTTTCGCAACGATGTCAAGGCCTTTAACTGTTTTTGTTTTTACACAGCAACAAAGCATCAAGAATGCTCCTCTTGCTTTAAACCTTTTACGAATATCAAGCTGTACCAGTCATGCAAATGCATTATATACTGCTAGTGTTATGTATGCTACTGGGCTTGGTGTACCACAAGATTTCAATAAGGTATAAAAATACTTGTAGACTAGATAGAATCTGTAAAAGAATTTCGAGAATCATGCTTGGTAATTCTGTATCCTCCATGGTCGGCAGGCCTATTCCGGGCCCTAAAATCGCCCAAAATCGCCTTAAGTTTTGAGCATCTTTGGGGATAATTTTGCTTGAATCGCCCAAAATTACGGCGATTTTAGGGCCCGGAGTAGGCGTCAATTCCGAGCCCTAAAATCGCCTAAAATCGTCCAAAATCGCCTTAAGTTTTGAACATCTTTGGGAATAATTTTGCTTAGATCGCCTAAAATCGCCTACGATCGCCCAAAATTACGGCGATTTTAGGGCCCGGAGTAGGCCTGTCGGCCCTCGGGAGTAGACTAGCTAGTTATTAGTATAATATTTAGTTTATAACCTTTTCCCTCCCAATGAATTAAGGTAGGGATACCACAACAGCTTTCGTACTATGGGCCCTATAGCGGTAGTATGCCAGACCACACACACTGGCAACTTCGTGGCCTACGTACTCTCCCCGAATAGTGTTGTGGGTTCTTTAACGTCCCTCCAATGCAAGTCGTGAAGTGTGGAGAGACGGGGCCAACGCTTTAATGTCCTTATCCGAGAAGACGTGAAGGACTAACCATTTGCAGATGTAATTACAAAGGCAGCATCTTCTCAATTAATTAAACGCCCTGATTGTTGCTATCTGTTGCTATGGTGTTATTTACCTGTGGCTTGCTTCCACCATTGTACAAGCCTCGTTGTCTTCTTTGTTTTGTACAACCATCATAATTCTCGGACAGTTGCGTGGAAGCAACGTCCACTAATCAGGATAAACTTGAAAACATCTTTTTGCTATGGTTAGGCCTTCCATCAACACGAAAACGACGTTTTTGTTGTGTCTGAGAAAACTCCATTTCAAGTAGACAGCGAAAACTGAGGAAAAAAGAATCAATGCAGATTGATGTGGGCGTAGCCTACAGATCTAGTAACGAAACAATCTTACATTATCTGGAGTCTCTTCCATGGTCATTCAAAGACCTACAAAGTTTGTTTATTAATCTTCATCACAGAAATCTTTTCTATATTCTCAGGCATGGCAGTTTCTTCTTGTTGGTGCAGTGCTCGACCATCCACTCTCACAAATGTCACTTGGTTACCGTAGTCTTATTGGAGGAGATGGCTTTCAAAGACAGTGTGATATAGCTGCAGGTATTATCTTGTTATAGAGAAAGAGAAATGTTTTTACACCTTCAATGTTTATACATTTGATGTCAATAGGTTATTACAAGATGGCTGCATTCACGTCAGACAAAGTCATCCAAGAGCACCAGCTAGTACATGTACGTAAAATTGAATATATCAACCATTTAGACTTTTGTTAGGGCTGTTTAAGGCTGTTTACATTGGCGGTTTTGTCGCGCGACAAGTACGGGCATTTGCAACCTGAATTACAAATCGCACCTGTGAAGAGTCGGCGATTTCAGCGCAATGAATCGCAGGCAGGTCGCAAAAAATTACTTGAAAAATAAAGTAAAATAGTATCAATAATTTCTACTGTCTACCTCTTCCTTGGGATAGAGGTACCTTTCATTAAGCCACTTACCCTCAGCTTGGGATACCTGTGGTACGTGTTTGTGTCCCGACGAAAATAGCACAGCTAAAATTTACATACACACTGATATATATCGTGATGAAATGATCATTATATCTCCAACGTTTTTCACAAATCACTAGACTGCTCTTGTCGTGTGACATCACAACGTTGTTGCTGATCGATAAATGAATTAATGAATATCTTAATGAATAAACGATATTAATGAATATCTTCTTCAGACCCATTCAGAGGCTGTTCGTCTAGATGATTACGATGAGGTGGCCAATCATAAGGGTAAAGACTCGGATGTATTCCAGTGGCTGGCTCATCAGGCTTTGCAAGGAATCGGTGACGCACAGGTATCGAGCGCGAGCTTCTTTTTTTCTTTTTCTTTTTTTCTCTTTTTCTTCTTTCTTTTTCTTGTACTAAGGTGTAAAAAGGAGGAAAATGTGTTTTGACATGTATTGTTGGTTTTATTTGTGCTCGTAACTTCCAATGAGGTGTGCACTAGTTGAGTAGATTTCATATGGCTGTGAACACGGCACCGCACGGTCGACACACCGCAGATATGGCAAAAATTCGAATGTTTTTATAGACATCACGGTGACTGACACGGTCAGGGCACTGCGCGGTCCTTTTCACACTCGCACGAAATCTGCTATAGAGTCCTGCGAAGTAATAAGCACATTTTATTTGCGATCATTGGCCTCGGTCTTATCAGAACACTCTTATATCTCGTGGTTTTCATATTTCATAACCTTATGTTCTTGGCCTTCTAAATTCTGCCAAGAGTAGTTCAAGATTAAAAAAGACGGAGACAAACTCTGGCAGAGATGAACAAGTTGTCTCATGATATCCTGCTTTTTGAGTAAGATACAGAAAACCGTCATTTGGGACCAAGGGCGAAAGGGGAAGGTTGGGCTAGTCAAATGCCAAGGTGTCCTTTTCCCCCCTTTCCTTTTTTTCCTCCCCTCCCCTCTCCCCTTTTGCCCTGGGTCCCTGAGGACGACAGAAAACTGAGTCAACGTTTTTTGTTTGTTTGTGTTTAATAGGGGCTGTTAGGTGATATGTACTGGTGGGGCAAAAAGGGTTTTGACAGGGACTTGAACGAAGCTCTAAAATTCTACAAGATGAATGCAGATTTGGGAAAACCAGAAGGACTGTTCAACCTTGGGATTTCAAAGCTAAAGGTAACTGTTAGATACGTACGTCAAAAAAGTCTTTAAAAATGGTGTTGGTCAATATTGTATCTTTAATTCTCAGGGACAAGGCACAGAGAAGAATGAGACAGAAGCTTTTGAGCTTATAAGCAAGGCTGCTGAACAGGTATCGTGACCTTATTAGGGAAAGACTGGCATAAATATGAGGGACAGGAGGTAAACAAAATTGAGTATGCAAAGAAAAAAATCGTTGAACAGAGATATGTATTCGTTGCAGGGGAGAATGAGTGAGCTTTTGAACTGAGGGGTGTGGTGAAGGGGACAAATTGTACAACATTTTGCATCTACACCTTCCTTTCTTCTGTTCTACACATTAAAAGGTATCTTCGGTCAGGTTTTATGTACTAACTCGCGCGCATGGAACTAAGTTCTATCTTTTTTAACTCGTGGATTGCAAATCCGCGAGTTATTGGAGTGGGACTTCTTAACCGGAAGTGTCCCTCCTCCTCTCCTTCCCTCTCTCCCTCTCTCCTTCCCTCCCTCACTCACTCACTCCCTCACTCAGTCCCTCCCTCTCTCACTCATCCACTCATCCACTCACTCGCTCACTCACTCGCTCGCTCACTCACTCACTCACTCGAATATAATTGTAAACTTCCAGTGCCTCAAATGATAGTTTAAAATGTTCTGTCTGTTTAGGATTTTCCACCAGCCCTAAACGCTCTAGGATTCATTGAAATGAACTTTCGCTCCAACTACTCTGGTGCTGTCATGTACTTTAAACGAGCAGCCGAGAAAGGAGACAGAGATGGACTGAATAATCTTGGTATCGCTATTGATAGGGGATGGACGGACGCAGGGGTAGCTCCTAACAAGGTGAAAGACTATCAGCTTTTACTAGTGTCTCTTTTTAATTATACGGATTACATAAGTCGGAGTTTTCGCTGCTTTGTATCATTACATCTCGATCACCACAGGAAGCCCAACGAGCGAACAGACCGACTTATTGGATCAGCCGAGTATGACTATAGAAACGTCAGGAAGTTTTATTACTAAAGATAATGTTAAGCACTTTTATTGCGCTAATATCCATATGAAATATGATCAAGTGCTGCAGAAAGTTTGCATGTTTTTATAGACATCACGGCACTGGCTGGGTACGGAACGGCGCGCCTGCCTCACACTTATACGACACTTAAACACTTAAACTACTCTGTTTAATGCAGTGTCACTGTGATCAACTTTTGTGCTAGAAAACAAGATACTTGACACGGAAATTTAAATGTTTTTGAATGCACGGTACACACTATTCCGTGATTTTTCACAGTCTTACAAAATCTGCTCCGAACAAATAGAAAATGAGAGAGGTATATCTAGCTATGAAAGACACTAGAGATGGAGAAAGCACACTGGAGTCAGTTGTAAGACGCCGAAACTTATAGCACATCCGCTTGAATATGGAACAGCCCTTCCCATTACGCAATGACAATAATGCGGAAGTTATTCTAGCTGACGTTCTGTTTGAGTTGGAACTTGCTGCCGTCCTAACACCGCAAGGACGCGAAGACGGTGCACAAAATGGAACGTCGTGGTAACCGTTTTTCGTTGCGTAAATCCCTCCTCTGCATGTATAATACAAGAAATATGACGTTTTGCTTCAGGCAAAAGCAATAGAATATTGGAAGCAAGCTGCTGGTAAAGGTCATCCTGGTGCTTGTCTTGCTACTGGGGAAGAAATGAGGACAGGTTATTACATAGAACAAGACTGTGCTACCGCCGTTGTGTAAGTTTTTTGTCCTTGTAAATAATTTCTTTTGTTATATACCAACTGTCAAAGTCAATTTTTTCCGTGCTCTGATTGGGCGAGAGCGCATCACGTGAACGTCAACAAATTTTGCTGTTTCCCCAGCAACAACTCTCAGCAGGCAACAGTTAACACTTATTGACTGGGACCGAGGGAAACAGTATGCTTTGTGGTCCCGAGACCGCCAATGTTTCCCGAGGCGGAGCCGAGGGAAACATTGGCGGTCGAGGGACCACAAAACATACTGCTTTCCCGAGGTCGCAGTCAATAAGTGTTTTGTTATATACCAACTGTCAAAGAACAAAATAAAAAGCAAAACGTCGCTGCCTACAGTTAAAGTTTTTTAATCAAAATTCACACAAAACTGACCTTTTTTCACACATAGTTTTTCGGAGAATTGTTGCAGCTCTTTTAGTGACATTCCTGGTTGGTTATCATCTTTTTCTCTGAATAAATGTTGTATATTGGTCTTAAAAGTTTGACAATAAACATGAGTTTTGCCTCACGCATGTCCGAATGAATGAATTTGTAAACGCGCGCTGCCAAAAACGCGCCTTCAAAGCTCAATCAACTTCCGGTTTTGTTATTACCGATCAATAAAACACACTGTTGCCCGCTGAGAGTTGTTGCTGGGCAAACAGCAAAATTTGTTGACGTTCACGTGATGCGCTCTCGCCCAATCAGAGCACGGAAAAATTGACTTTGACAGTTGGTATATAACAATGTGTTTTATTGACCGGTAATAACAAAACCGGAAGTTGATTGAGCTTTGAAGGCACGTTTTTGGCAGCGCGCGTTTACAAATTCATTCATTCGGACATGCATGAGGCAAAACTCGTGTTTATTGTCAAACTTTAAAGACCAATATACAACATTTATTCCGAGAAAAAGATGTTACCAAAAGAGCTGCAACAATTCTCCGAAAAACTATGTGTGAAAAAAGGTCAGTTTTGTGTGAATTTTGATTAAAAACTTTAACTGTAGGCAGCGACGTTTTGCTTTTTATTTTGTTCCTTGACAGTTGGTATATAACAAAACACTTATTGACTGGGACCTCGGGAAAGCAGTATGTTTTGTGGTCCCTCGACCGCTGATGTTTCCCTCAGCTCGCTCGGAAACATCAGCGGTCTCGGGACCACAAAACATACTGTTTCCCTCGGTCCCAGTCAATATTGTTTCATCTTATGGTATTATTTGATTAAAGCTCTCTGGCCTTTGGCCCATCGTTAGAAGTTGATTAGTACATTTAATTTCTTTCCTTCCTCCCTCCCTCCCTCCCTCCTTTCAGTTATGTATCTGTTCGTTAACTTGACCATTTATTCACTTTATTTCTTTAGTCCAATCTACAAAGTATTGATTTTTTTATTTGTTGATGTTTTCAAGGTTTCTTCGTTTTGTCGCTGAGCAACATCCAGAAGTCGGTTGGCTGTTACGTCGCGGTTTGCAATCCTACAATAAACATCAACTGTAAGTGTCGATGTCTTTACAAAAATTGCCCTTCAATAATAACAAGTCCAATTTCTCTTATTTCAGTTATCGATCATTAATTTCTTACATCTTGGCCGCGGAGACTGGGATGGAAGTTCCTCAATACAATGCAGCGTTACTTTGTGAAGAAAATGAGGTACGGTTACCTTCCCTCCCCTCTCTCCCCTATTCCATTAAATTCTTATTCCTTCCTCAGCTCTACTTTTTATGCCGTTTATCCATCCACTTTAACCGAAGCTGTCCTTGTTCGATCTCATTCCCTCTCCTATTTTATTTTTTTGTCCAAAACAATTCCCTTTCCACCTCCAAAGTTGTCAATTTTTGTGACATTACTTTCTTTTCTTTAGGGAGAATTCCAAGACATCACTGCTGTTGACTGTGCAATGAGATACTTCAACAATTCTGCTCAGCTCGGCTGGGTTTTCTGTAAGTTCCTGCTATTAATAAAATTTGTATTTGCTTGTTTGAGTGTAAAAATTGACTCATAAGATTTAACTCATCTAACTTTAATAGCGGAACAACATGGCGGGAAAACTGATCACGTGGATAACATATATTGCGTGACAATAGTGTGACACGAGTACCCATAAAATTAATCTGTATTTGCTTGTTTGAGTGTAAATTGACTCGTAAGGTTTAACTCAACTAGCTTTAAATAGCGGAACAACATGGCGGGAAAACTGATCACGTGGATAACATATATTGCGTGACAATAGTGTGACATGAGTACTCAAACATCATCTTCAATGTACAATCTTTTAAAATCAATCCATTTGACTGTCGTATTTTTCAGCGATGATAAAGGTCGGTGACAGTTTCTGGTATGGTAAAGGTGCAGCACATGATATCAAAGCAGCTGCAAAAATGTACGCAGGGGCTGCCAGCAAGAATGACCACCCACATGTACGTAGTACCAATAGTAGTAGAGCAGTTTTCGTGTGAGTGTGAAACGGTCCGCGCCGTGCCGTGACCGTGTCAGTGTCGTGTTGTCTATAGAGCCGTTTACGTATGAGTGGGAACACTGTACGGTTACGATACGATACGGTTACGGCATGAATTTCGAATGTTTTTAAAGACATTACGGCACTGACACGGTCACGGTACGGCGCGGTAAGTTTCCCACTCATACGAAAACGACTCTAAAAACATTCGAAATTCCTGCCGTAACCGTGCCGTGACCGTGCGGTGCCGTTTTCACACTCATACGAAATCTGCTCTAGTACTAGCTTGACAAAACACCCGTCTTTTCGCTCGCTCCCCGAGTGTGCGCAGCAAAGAGCAAAAAGGCGGGTGTTTTCTCGCTATAGTAGCGCAGGAAAACACGTGGCACAGGTGCATGATTTTTTTCAGATTGAGAGGTTACACATAGTTTAGACGTTAACACAGTGCTCACGATGACTTACGATAGTCGTTTTGTTCAAATGTCAGTGGAAGTCGCGTCAAGTTTGGCTTTGTGTCTTGTTTGAACACCAGCGTATAGACGGGTTATCCATAATGTGCCAGATAAAGTTGAAAACGCCCCTCCCCTCTTCCGACATCCCGCTAGATTATCTACATTGAAACGCATAGAAACAGGAGTCAGATTGTTTTTGGACAGTCAGATTGTTTTTGGAAAGTGATTATTAATCGAAATGCCCGTATTTTTTCGATTAATAATCAAGTTTGTCGTAGTTGTCAGGACAGAGCCGAAAACTGACAATTTAGTTTATGATTTTATAGAAGAGCGAGGAACAAGGTCTCTGCTTTTATGCGTACGAAAGCAGAATCTTCATAAAACTTTAATTCTTTGTTCTGTAAAATGTATTGTGAAGACTTTTTACTTTTTTGACGTTCTCAAAAATTTCTAATCACATTGTTTTCTGGTTGGCTGCTGTGGTTGTCTTCACAAGTTTTTCTAAACTTGGAAAGCCAATTTGAAGTCAGCTCATTTTTTGACCAATCATCGTTTGTTTAGATATAATGACAGCCAATCATCAAGCGAGAAACGTTTTCTGTTTCTCCGCCCGCTTTTCTCCGCCTTCATTTGCATATTGATCAAGTACGATTCAAAAATGCATTTTTGTTTATCAGTGTCGGTAGTTTTATAATTCACAAATCAAAAGTTATAAACTACACAAGTTAAATTACACAGTCAAGTTTATAATAATCCGGAATTTTTTTCGCGTGAATTCACTTTCAAAAACAAACAAAAATTTTTTTGTTCCTATTTTACTTTCTAGAAAATTTTTATAGTTTAGAGAGTGCATATGCAAATGAGGGCGGAGAAAAGAGGGCGGAGAAAGTAATTCTCGCATGGTGATTGGCTGTCTCTACTTAAACACACCATGATTGGTCAAAAAATGAGTCGACTTCAAACTGGCTTTCCAAGTCAAGAGAACCTGGAAGTCAAAGACAAAGTGAATGAAAATTTTCTATAACGTATTAGAGGAAAAATATATATTTGTTTGTTTTTGAAAGTGAATTCACACACACAAAAAAAACTCCAGATTATTATAAACTTGTGTAATTTAACTTAAGTAATTTATAACTTTAGATTTGTGAATTATAAAACTACTAACACTGATAATCAATATGCAAATGAGAGCGGAGAAAAGCGGAAGGAGATTAAACAGAAAACGTTTTCGCTTGATGATTGGCTGTCATTATATGTAAACAAACGATGATTGGTCAAAAAATGAGTCGACTTCAAATTGGCTTTCCAAGTCAAGAGAACCTGGAAGTCAAAGACAAAGTGAATGAAAATTTCCTAGAACGTAAAAAAGGAAAAATATATTTGTTTGTTTTTGAAAGTGAATTCACGCGAAAAAAAACCCTCCAGATTATTATAAACTTGTGTAATTTATAACTTTTGATTTGTGAATTATAAAATAAACAAAAATGCATTTTTGAAGCGTACTTGATCAATATGCAAATGAGGGCGGAGAAAAGCGGGCGGAGAAACAGAAAACGTTTTCGCTTGATGATTGGCTGTCATTATATGTAAACAAAAATAATGAGCTGACTTCAAATTGGCTTTCCAAGTCCAGAAAAACTTCTGAAGACAGCCACAGCAACCAACCAGAAAACAAAGTGATTAGAAATTTTTGAGAACGTCAAAAAAAGTAAAAATGTTCATAATACATTTTGCAGAACAAAGAATTAAAGTTTTATGAAGATTCTGCTTTCGTACGCGTAAAAAAGCAGAATCTTCATACGCATTTTTCGATTAATAAACGAATTTGGCACGTCAAACTCGATTATTAATCGAAAAATACGGGCATTTCGATTAATAATCACTTTCCAAAAACAATCTGACTGTCCAAAAACAATCTGACTCCTGTTTAGAGTTTTCAGTGGGTTTTGAATTTTCGTTTGAAAAAGAATGCTTGTCCACCGTGGATCTTACTAAAACGGCGTTTTTCATTATGTCTGAATTGCGCAAACGGAGAAAAAGATGCGTTTTGTTTAGATCATTGTTGACGTAAATAGCAATGGGATAGTGAAACGAGGCGAAAGTCAACTTGCAAGGAAGTATGTGCAACTTAGTGCAGCTGTGTCACTTCAGAGCTTTGTCAGTGCTGAAAGTCTTGCCCACATTTGAAAACGTAACGTTCTTATTACGGTTTTCCTTATGACGTCCACGGTAAAACGGCATTTTACTAAGCCGGAAAACGCAAATTTTTCTGGAGAATTTTTTTAAAACACTCGCCACAGTGGAAAAATTGTAAGAAGAGCGATAGAACAGCACTTTTGGACAAAACAACTCGTGATACCGTGGATTGTGTATCACAAATGATGTGTTACTCAATTAGTTAGTATAACGTTATTTTTCTGAAGCCTGGTTTGCATATCAACTATGACTTGACACGCATCTTGATCCAGGCGTGAAAACAGTAGTAGAGTTCTAAATACATTTTCCGTTTTTGTATTTTTTATTGTAATTAGATATTTGTAGGGAATTGTAATAGAGATTGGCGAATACACCTGCCTCACATACGTATACGTCGAAAACTAAAGCGCCCAATGCGAGATGGCTGTGATCGGATCGACTATCGTCTGGCAAACCGTACGGATCAGATTAATTATAAACCAGGATATCTTGGCACAGATTTTGCTTTACATTTTTCACTTTCACACCCAATGGGTTTCAACTGAAACACCGTTTTCTTTCTTTCTTTGTACAAAAGGCAGTATACAATCTAGCGTACATGGTGGAATACAATTACTCGTTGGCTGGCATTACCTGGAATAACATAGACAAGAACTCTATTCAGAAGGGAAATCTGACATTTGCTGCGATACTTTATCAAAGGTAACGAATTTCTTTTCTCTTCTCAAAGATCCCTTTTTGCGCAAGTTTGGTGTTGTTTGTGATCGATGTTTTCCAGGTCTTTACTTTAACTTTATTGCTTGTTGTATCGAAAATTTACATCATATTCAGATGAAATCACCTATACTTCAAAATTTTGGTATTTGATATGGAAAATATTTACCAAGGAATTCAATGTCTTCTTTCAAAAGATGTCGAGATTCTCCAGAAAACAATAATGAATCCTACCTTCCTTGTGCGTTTGGTTTGGTACGAGTATTGATAAAGGACTTTTACAGACATCACACCATTCAAGCACAGGTAACTTTCCCATTTTCTAACATTTTCATTATTTGTTGCCAAGGTGCTCTGCATAGCAGCAAGACTGACTTACGAAGCCCGTCCTGGATTATACACATCCTAAAGTTGGGATAAATGCAAGCTATGCCTGTACAACTTGTGGCTTCACAAACCCATACACATCATGCCACTTAGCTTATGCTTCTGCAAAAATTGCTGCACAATTCAGAGTTGCATGTCAAATTTTACCTCTTGCCAAATTAATTTTGATGCAGATAATCTTTCTGTAGGTAATGGTGACCCTGTCAACTGTTCTGGCTCTAGTATTTTCATTTTGGATAGTGAAAGTTGGTGACAGAATGGTATAACAGCTCTATAACCTTTAGGTATAGTTAGCTTACATACAATGCATACTAGGCTACTACTGAAACTACTGCTGGGGGATGGGGTGGGGTATTTAGTTTTGTTTTCTTGGTCTTCCTGTGTC
The DNA here is from genome assembly GCA_029948255.1 of Telmatactis stephensoni. Lineage (NCBI taxonomy): Eukaryota > Metazoa > Cnidaria > Anthozoa > Actiniaria > Isophelliidae > Telmatactis > Telmatactis stephensoni. Next base: position 683,096 of record JALIZF010001923.1, read on the forward strand.
AAATAACAAAGGCACCTGGAAGATGGATATTTTGCAGACACCATTTACAAAGGCAACACAATAAAGGCCCCTCTACATTATGGAAATTTCTGACAAATCTATTTCCCTGTCTGCATTTGCCTATGAAACTTAGTCAAACTTCTCATCCACGTGAGTCAAAGGCATTGATTTTGTCAGAGAAAATCTATTTGTGTAGATGAACCTTAAATAATATAGAAGGGGTCGTAAGGGAGATATGGAAACCACAAAACCACAAACGAAATTGAGAAAAAACTGCAACAAAAATCATCAAAACCCCCAAAACTGAAAACCGTGTACAAAATCTGAAGTCAAAAAAGGATAAAAAGTAACAGCAAAACTGCATCAAAAATAATGCAAAACCACATCGCCACAAACCCTTACGTCCCCCTCAATATAGAATGTGGGAAAAGAAAACAAGAAACATCACTTTTATGGGAAAAATTTAATAAATAATGATCTTAAAAATATTCGGGAAAGTGTAAAAAGTTTACAAATATTATAACATCACTAATTTTTAAATATTAAATATTAATTACAAAAAAATGCTATTTATTATAATACCAAGGGTATGAATGTTTAGTTTTGATGAATAAAATATTCAGAAATTCTTAGCTGATATTTGTTATACTGTAATTTTGTGTACCTTTGTTACATAAATCATTAAATCTGTACAACTTCACCATGCTTATCTTATAGCTGCAAAAATCTAGGACGAGTGGATTTACGAGTGGATTATCAATATCACTAAACTGCTTTGAGCAGCAGCAGAATAAAAACTGGTCAAAATACTCCAGTTCTGAGATATGCTTTACCTGCCGCATACAAAGGATTGAGAACGAGGCTACGTGCTAAAACTTTTGTCTTGTTACAAAATTAATGACTGAGCTTTATGCACATAGCTTCGTCTTCATACTTTTGTATGTGGCAAGTGAAGTGTATCTCAGTTGGAAGTTGACTATTGGTTTCAAGGCATTAGAGAGTAGTGTCCTAGGGACCCCATGACCTCCCCTCTTGGGTACTAAAAGTTATCCCTCAATCCTGATGTGGGGAGGGGAGAGGAGGGCTGATTTTTAATGACAAGTCAGTGATGACCCAGCCATGAAAAATCTTTAATTTCTGTGATTATATGTGAAAAATTGCTACAAATATTACAATTATTGAACGATTACTTTTTAAAAGTATCTGTTATTCAGGGTACTTATCTGTTTTAGCTTTTAAATATTTAGATACAAATTTACTAGAGTCTACCTCTCTCGCTTCCAACATGTTTTTGAATGCTATAGCCTCTCTAAACCCCTCCCAGTAATTAACACTCTTGTTAATATGCTGGTTGCCTGTCTCAATGGACACAACTGGTTCTGGGCAAGAAAGGTGGTCTTCTTTGGCTACCTTGGGAGGAGGGGGTGGAATTTTGTCTGGATTAAGCTTGTGAGCCTGCAGTGCTTTCTGGTATTCTATCATATGGTTGCACAAGTGACATTCAAAATCGGCATACATACGATGTCCAAAGTTGACTTTATCCCACTCATTAAGAACTTGCCATGGACGCATTTTGATAGCATTTAATAAATAATCATTAGTTATTCCATCTGGTTTCTTATATTCCATGTATTTTTGATAAGCATCATCATTTTGGTCCAAATAGTTAATATACTCTGCAAGGTCTTGTGGTGTTTCAAAATTGTCAACAAAAATAGCAGTTTTATGATTAGGCATCCAGTCTCTTGCAAGAGGCGAACCCATGTAAATTGGCACAGAACCAACCTCCAAAGGCCTGAAAAGCTTTTCTGTCATATAATCATTGCAGATAGCATTCTCAAAGGCAATATGGAATTTGTACTGAGCGAGGAATTCATAGTAAGCAGGGCTGTGCAACTTCACAAATCCATCAATTTCCTCAGGCATTTTCTTGTTGTTAAGACAAGGACCATATGAGTCAATCTTGAGGTGCTTCATCAGTTCTTCAACATATTGTTCTCTATCAGAAGGGGTGTAGCAATCACGCTGTACATACACTACAGCAGCCAAGCCTTTTTCTTTTTGAAGTCTATGAAACGTGACATGAGAATAAAAGTTTAGAGTGATAAAAAACAGGTACTGAGGGAGTGCTTTTGCTGCATATAAAACAGTGCAAAGTCCACTTAAAATAACTGTCCTTATTTATAGACAGAGCCAATTTAGCTTTTGCTCATCTTCCATTCTATCTCTACATTAAATAAAGTGTGCAATGCTCAACTCATGATTTTTGCTGAGGGACAAAAAACCAGGGAACCTGGGGAAAAACCCTTGTGGCATGGTAGAGAACAACACATCAAACAAACTAACTTTACTTATGATCCAGCACCCAAACTGGGACTCAAACCCAGACTACAGTGGTGAATGGCCAGCAGTCTCAGCCAACCATTTCACCCAACAGACTGTCACTGTTTTTACTGTATTTAGGAAAGCTAATCATCCACATTGCAGCCAATTAACTAATGCTGAATTGAAAGAATGCAGCTCAAAGAGTTTGGGTTGAAGGCCTGTAAAGGTGCACTTATTAGCTACAACGGCGTGCAGAATAGTTGAGACACTGTGCCCTAATACTGACGTTCTTTTGATATCATACCCACCATATAGGTCTTGGAATGGCCATATATTCTAACCACCCCCCTCCCCCAACACAATGTTGGTTGGGTCAAGTGTTGGACCTAGCAGGAATCTCCCAGGCCTACTCAACATTGAGAGAGGGGGAAGGGGGAGCATAAAACTGGGGCGGCTAATTAAGGCCAAAATTGGGGCAGTGTCTCAACAGGTTCTGCATGCTGTTGTAGGCAGCTGCCATACAACCCATGTTTGACTATAGAGCACAGATCAAGCTTGAAACAGTGTCCGTTTTCAAGGAGGGAAAAAACCCAGAGTACCTAGAAAACACCTGTTGTGGCAAAGGAAAGACCAATTAAGTCACTCAAGTCATATATATGTTCCAGCACCTAAGCTGGGACTCAAAGCTGGAGCAAGCAATGAATCACTGTCCCCCTTGCCACCCAACATTGCAACACGCTTTATATTATTAATTAATTTCAAATTAAAATCATTGTCTTCAACAATGTTATTTTGTTAATAACTCAATATATCTACCTGTTTTTGGTTTCCAGTGGAATGGGTGGTTTTAACCAATCCTGTAAGTCTATTATGTAATGAGTAGATAGAGGGTAGTCTGATTCTCTTCTGAAAGTAGCTGTATGGTTGAACATCCTATTAAGAAGAACATTTATACATAAAATGCTTAGTAAATCATAGCCGCCTATGCAGGATGTTTTTAGTCTCAATCCGTAAATTTGCCTCGCCTGGCTAAACATCCAGACTAAAAATGCCTTTAGAAGTAAAATCACCCACAGAAACAAAATAGCAGTAGTAAGCAGAACTTATCTACCACCTATTCCAATGAAGCATGGTTAACTAGACTTCAACATTGTAGTTTGCATTGTGCACTAGATAGACATCAATAAACATTGCCTCTCCTGCTCTAATTCTTACTAAAAATTGATTGCCATTGGCTAGAAATTGCTGAAATAGAGTTTCTGTAGAAATTTTGAGGTTAAGAATAGTTTATTTGAGTGGATTTTGAGCCTTGAATCATCCGTCAAATGCAATTTGCAAACATCAACATGAAAGTCTACTCTCATGCTTCACTAGATTCAGTAACAAGTCATCCATCCACAAGAATTTATAAATATAGCTGAGTTCATACAGGATTTCACAACTAGGGATGGTAATTAACTTTAAAGAGATATGTCCTTGTTGTGGTTCAATTTTGTCCTTGGTTCAAATTTTATTTTCCTTTGTTTTATGCTCATTATCATACATTACCATACACTAAAACAAGAAGAAAATATTGAAGCTTGAAGTCTTGAAGCTGGTGGTTTTAAAGGGTAACAAGGTGTAAGGTAGGGCCAGAGAGGAGTTTCAAGTGTATAAAACTGTAACCTCCAAAATAAAGGATGAGCCGCCCCTCCCCCAGCCCCTTCCCCCCCCCATCCTCACCCACATGCATGGCAGATTTACTTCTCAAATCTGCACCCAGGTTTTTGTAAGGATAATTTTAAAGTCCTTTTATTCATTTTATGCCTGGATTATTTAACATTTGCAGAGGTATATCCAGGAAATTCAGAAAGAGTGGGCCGAAACAATTGGATGATAAAGAAAAAAGTTATGATTTTCTAGACTTGTAAGTCAGAACTTTAATAAGAACTTCTCAAAAACAAGAGGGGATGTGGCCCCCCCTTGATCATGACCTTTACCTATAAATCATGAACCCCTGCCTAAGGTTATCACTTGAAGGGTTCCACACGAAAATGGCCAAAGTGACTTTTTTGATGATATTTTTTCAGTGTCATAAAATGGTATAATTAACTTTCCTATGCTGAAAAATTAATCTCAGGACAATTCCATCAAAAAGTCACGTACTAATAGGTCATTTTCACAGGGAACCCTTCACTTTGACTACAAGTACCTGAGAGCATTCTCAAAAGTCAACATCCAGTTATTCTTTGGTGATTCTTCATGAAATAAAGCCCACTCATGCCAAGGGCGTCTGGGTAATGGTAACCCCGTAGCCCTCAGGTCTGTACCATAGAATACGATCATCCTTGTGGCAGGATCGTCCTTCAGATTCTTGTCAATAGATGTAATACATGTTCCCTTATTGCATTCTATCTCATGGTTTAATTGATCGCTATGGTGAGGGAAGATATGTTCTGTCCACCATATCATGATAGGCTTTTTATCTTTGGGTATAAGGGGGGAGGGGTCAATATTGTCAGTCAAGTACTTGGCTTTGTTTGCTGCAATAACTGATTCATCATCTCCATGGTGATGGCCTGTCAAATGGATTATTTCAAATAAATTAAATGAAAAATGAAAATTCAAAATTTTTTTTAAATATAGACAGACAGACAGATTGATATAGGAAGAAAGAGTGGAAGGCACTGGATGAATGGATGCATGAGTGTTGGGAAAGAGATAAATAAATGGAGGGGTGAGTGGTTGAGTGTCATTTGACTTACTTTCTTCATCATGCTTGCATTGACCATTTATACAGCTTGCTTCTTTGTCAGCTTTAGATAGACCTATGAAAAAAAATGTTATGATCTTACAGTCAAGTATCCAATTGCCATTTTGACTTTTTTAACTTAATGCGTGTGCTCATCTTCCATGGTTCCAATATAATTATGCATATTTGCAAGCTCACTCCACAAAATCAGCAGCTGATTCAGGATTATTCTTCAGGAAGTGGGAGGGGGGAGGGGGGAATTTGTGTGTGTGTTGAGAGGGGGTGGGGGTGCAATATCATAGAAATGGTTAACCAGCCAAAGGATCTAGAGGATATTTTTAGAAAAGTAGCAAGGGCCCAAAACCATTTCAGGAGGGAGTGCACACCCTCTGCACCCCGCCCCAAAATCCACCCCTGAAGAAATATGATCATCTAATATATCTAATATTATACTAAAACAGCCAAATTTTTGTCTATATATGTTGTATCATGTTTTTGTGATCAGTACCCTATGCTCATTATGTCAAACAAGGGAATCAGCTGTGTCACTTCTTGCAAAACTTTGTCTACATGGATTCTGAAGTTCATTTGGAAGTTACCAAGTTGATAACAACAGGCTCGTAACATGGTATATAGGATCAGGGATCAAGCTCCAAATTATGGCCAGGATCAGGGATCAGAGGCCAGGGCTCAGGGATCAAATGGGTGGGATCGAGGATCAAGGACATTGGGTCAGGATCAGGGATCAGCTCAGTTCAAAATTTCTAAAAATATGGGCTCAGGAATCAAAATTTCCGCAAAAACCTGGGATCAGTGAGACGAAAATATACCATGTTACGAGCCTGTAAACAAACTTCAGAATTTCAAGTGAACTTGCTTCAATGAACTGTGACATGTTTACATCTAAAAATCAAATACTTATCAAAATTACATCTATAAAATAATCCAAATTTATCAAAAATGATGTTTGTATTAGTTAAAATATGATTTTAGAGAAATTCAGGGGATTTCAGTAAATGTCATAATATTTTCAGATACATGTAAACATGTCATGATATATGAAGTATAAGGGTTGATATGGGTTGATTTATTAAGAAGTTCATTTATTGAGAAAGTGGTCAAAAAATGTCATAGAAATAGACTACATTACTATAGCAACGCATGCAAGTAGTACACGTACAATACCTTACCTAGTGAAGATAGAAGAAGTAACAAAATATACGACACGATTTGACACGTCTGCATTTCTAAAAGAAAGAAATTAAAAAAAATTGGTTGCAATACATCATGCATGTCCATCAACGAATCATAGATCGAGTAAAAGTCCTATCTAAAACAATCTAACAAGATCAATCATTGTTAGATTCTTAGATAAAATCGATAAAATTCCCTAACTTTGATTATTCAAAAGTTTTACTATAGAGCTATTAATAAAATGCAATGCCAGGCTGGGCATCATATAAAGTAAAGTGAAGTGAAATGGAAATCACAGTTTTGTTTGAATAACTTTGTAAGTCAAATGCCAACACGCCACCACCAATCGGTCGATCAAACTCTCTTACCTCAAGCAATCCTCCAGATGGTTTCCTCCAAAGCTGTGAATCTTTTAAAGAATGATTGAAGGATAAAAGGAACAGCTGTGTATAATTACTATTCACGTGTCATCCTCCTCTTGAAAAATTGTTTTTTTCGTATTTTATTTATTCCAAACACGTGCATGCGCCAGCAAATGAACTAAACAGCGGTGGTAAAATTACAGGCATGCGCGCAGTTTACTCTGAAAAAGAAAAAAATCCAAGATGGAGGAGATTGGAGTAATTGTACCAAACCAGGTAAAAACTTTATTTTTTCATTAATTTATACAAATACTCAATAGAATAAAAAATATTTGAACCTTCTAGATATGTTTACTTCACTCTGGCTGCATGAGTGTTTCAAATTAAGTTCGGATTGAAGCATTTTTTGGTTCTAAAGTTTGACATTTTTGTCTAGTCATGCCGGCTTTTTGATCACGTAATTTTCGTTTTTGAGGGAATAAGACATTGATTCATTGATTTTTGGGGGGATTTTGACAGATCAGGCTATCTATTTTGTATCATGTACGTTATTATTCCCGAAATATTTTGCTCCGTAGAGCAAATAAACATTAGTTATCTATGTCATGACTTCTTGGTTTGATTCTTTAATACTGGATGTTAGGGTGAGGTACGGGGGGGATATGCCTTTCTTTATTTTCTTTATTATTTTCTTTGTTATTCTTTATGACACTTATTATTCATTTATTTTATTTTATTTTATCTGATATTTTACATATGACTGCAGGAAGAAAAATCTAGCAGACCACCAACAGCCAGTTCTCTCTGCAACCCTGTCGACCCAGAAACAGATGATTTATACACAACATACAAAAGACTTGAGAAACAGCTAGAGTTTTTAGAAGTACAAGAAGAGTACATTAAAGATGAACAGAAGAACCTCAAGAAAGAACTTCTACATGCACAGGAGGAAGTGAAGAGGATTCAGTCAGTACCCTTGGTTATTGGACAGTTTTTAGAAGCTGTAGATCAAAATACTGGAATTGTTGGTTCAACAACTGGTAAGAGTACTTCATTGTAGAAATTTGTTGATCTGGATGTTTGGATGGGGAATCTAGGGAAAATTAGAGTGAGAGAGCTAGAGGATTAATGTTGGTTTGATGATGATGATGATGATGATGATGATGGTTTCATGAATGGAATATTGATATATAGCTATTTCAAAAAAGGTTGATGGGGAGAGTGGCAAATGGCAATTGGCGATTGGTGATTGCACAACCGAAAGGAAATTTGGGGTAACAAGAATTGCTTCATTTTCATTACACTGCAATTAAATACCCAAGCAATGCCTGTACCATGCAGTAAAGATGGACAAAGTGGTCTATAGGCGATTCATATCTCTGCGCCGGATAGCGGTCTAATAGCATGACCACACTTCCTTTCGTTCGTGCAATCACCAATCGCCATTTGCTGTTCGCCCCGTCAACCTTTTTTGAAATAGCTATACATCAACATAGAAGAAGTCTGATAAATGACATCATCTCAAAAAATTGGATAAACCATTACAGTCAAACCTTTTGACAATGGCTGTTTAGGGGAAAAATTAAGGTTCATTGTGGAGAGGTAGCCACTGCACAGAGACTTCAATAAAAATTAAATGTATGGCTGATGAGATTTATGGTAGGGACATAACATCCTGGCCATAGTGGAGAAAAGTAGCCATCAGTAAAGACATCTTCTGATACTTCTGGTACTAAGGTTTTTCCAACCTTTCTTTTCTAGGATCCAATTACTATGTACGTATTTTATCTACCATTGATAAAGAGCTCTTAAAGCCTAGTGCATCAGTAGCCCTACACAAGCATTCTAATGCCCTGGTTGATGTTCTCCCACCTGAAGCAGACAGCAGTATAGCAATGTTAACAGCCGATGAGAAACCTAATGTACCATATTCAGATATAGGTGGAATGGATATTCAAAAACAAGAGATCCGAGAAGCTGTTGAACTCCCCCTGACCCACTTTGAGCTTTATAAACAGATTGGTATAGACCCTCCAAGAGGTGTGTTACTGTATGGGCCCCCTGGATGTGGCAAGACCATGTTAGCAAAAGCTGTAGCGCATCACACAACAGCATCGTTTATTCGTGTGGTGGGCTCTGAATTTGTACAGAAGTATCTTGGTGAGGGTCCAAGAATGGTGCGTGATGTGTTTCGACTAGCCAAGGAAAATGCTCCTGCAATTATCTTTATTGATGAAATTGATGCTATTGCAACAAAGAGATTTGATGCACAGACTGGAGGTATGTCAATCTGAAACAAAACATTGTCTCTGAGATGTTACATTTTATTTACTGAATTACAATATCACTTTTTATTTAGCTGACAGAGAAGTACAGAGGATTCTACTTGAGCTTCTTAACCAGATGGATGGTTTTGATCAAACTGTAAATGTTAAGGTCAGTTATCACAAATTTATTTGTACATATTTGTCCTATTAGGTATTGTCTGTACCAATGAAAAAACCTTTTAAGAAAATACCATGGAGGTACATTACAGTGGTTTAAAACCACAGTGTAGTGAATAATTAAGTCATGATAAAGTCCTTGATCACGTCATTGCAAGTCCTGTTGTTCCACCCTTCCACATCAAAATAGACAATCCAGACAACAGATATAGTTTAGAGCGGTTTTCATATGAGTGGGAAATGGTACAGTCCGTACCGTGACTGTATCAGTACCTTAATTTCTATAAAAACATTCAAAACTTCTGCCATAACTGTGTCGTAACCGTGTCATGCGGTGACCGTACTGTTTCCCAGTCATACGAAAACCGCTCTAGACTTTGTACCAACAATCAGTACCATCAATGTTTTTCACAGTTGTGTAATCTTTTCTAAAAATGTTACTCTTTTCTGTGTCCAGGTTATTATGGCAACCAACAGACACGATACTCTAGATCCAGCATTATTGCGTCCTGGACGTCTAGACAGAAAGATTGAATTCCCAATGCCTGACCGACGACAAAAGAGATTAATCTTTGCAACCATTACCAACAAAATGAACCTTTCAGAAGAAGTGGATCTTGAAGATTGTATCCTTTGAATGATTTAATATCTTGTACATTGTAGTTTAGATCAAATTTTGCTCCCCAAAATCTTAAAACAAGGTAACCTTTTAGTCTAAAATAATTGAAGGGTTCAATGTGAAAACAGCTTAAGTGACTTTTTGATGATATTTTTTCAATGGTATAAAATGGTATAATTTTTCCTATGCTGGAAAAATCAATCTCAGGACACCCATCAAAAAGTCACTTAGGTCATTTTCACAGCAAACCCTTCAATTTTAGCAGCTGAATAAACTTTTGTTAACTTGAAAATTTTTCATATGGATGAGAATTCCTTGACTGTTGTTTTAGATGTTGCAAGACCTGACCGCATTAGTGGTGCTGATATTAATGCTATTTGCCAAGAGGTAAGCTTCTGACTTGGTTTGATTATACTGATCACTTATTAGATAATGGCATTGATGGTAATGAAAGAGCAGATTTCATGTGACTGGGAAAACAGCACAGCATGGAATGGTTACAGCAGGAATGTTGAATGTTTGTATATACATTACAGCATTGACATGGCCATGGTATGCCGCAGTAAATTTCCCACTCATATGGAAACTGATGTGCAGCTACACTGCATCACTTTTTTATTGCTGTTTAATTCCTATTATAAACTATATAGCTAATTCAATTAATTGTCTGCTGGAAAAAAAAGCCTAAAGCTGTTGGTGAGCGGAATCATTAATTTTTTTTTACCGTGACATTATTCTACTAAGAAATCAACGGTATGCTTGCAAATTCTACAACTTGGACCACATGTTCCTTAATTTTTAGATAGCCTACAGCCGAAGTTTGGGTTAGTACACAAAAGATATTTGAAAGGCTTTAGCCTTTAGGCTTTTTTTCAGTGACAACGTTAATTGAAATAGCTATAAATCCTTCTATCATTCCAGGCTGGTATGCAAGCTGTGAGAGAGAACCGATACGTCATTTTAGCCAAGGATTTTGAGAAAGGCTACAAAAATAATGTGAAAAAGGATGAGCAAGAACATGAGTTTTACAAATAAGTCACCCATTCAACTCGTCTACCGCTTAATATTTCTTAATGTCATGTATAGTGTATTTACCAAATAAAAATCTTCCTGGACTTACTTGTTATTGTGTTGGGATTCCTGTGTTGACCCATAATACAATGCGCCCCCCACAAATCTGATCTTCAAAACATCTGTGGGATCGGGAAAGTTCAGAAAACTTACTTAGGTTGTGTATTTTAAGCGAAAATATGGTATCTTGAAGCTTTATTACTAAACACACTTGATGTCAAGGGATCCGATGTAAGTTATTTTTCGTAAAAAATGAAAATCGGTGCAAAATTTGTTCGTCTTGGTGTCGTCATGGAGCCGTATTTACACGACCATGTCAACTACTAATCCCAACAGAACCAGTTTAGAAAGGTAAGGTTAAGTTAACCAAACGCATCGTTTACATGTCGAGTTCAACATGGTTGGATATTAAATGGGTTAAACTTTGGAAGTTGTCGTATTTGTTGAAGAACCACTTGGAAGAAAGTGGATGATAAATTTCTCTCTTAGGAGTTAATAATCCCACTAGTGACGCAAGGAGATTAGCGCAAGCAATATACGCAGACTCAGTATCGTACTTATCTTCCGCTTGCATTGCTAGTAAGAACCATAGTTATTCATATGCATGTCAAATTTCAAATGATTGTGGTATATGGTACATAGCTCATAATCTCTTTCTAGGTTAGATGTTGATAGGAAGATCAAAGGTCATAGCTATGGAAAAAGTCCTCGTAGATGGTCAGCAGAATCTGGTGAAGACATTTATAGTAATGGGGTAAGAGAGAAACATGGACATAAATCAACAAATCCTGATCATCTACCAAGGCTTAAGTCACCTCCAGAGTGGCCACGCTGGCCACCTCAATATCAACATGACAGTGACCTAAGAAGGGGTAAACGTACTGTAATGCCACCAGTGAAAACTAAACAAGCCTTTGTGAGGTAGGTGTTATTGGTACATTAGAACCTCTAATACAGACATTTCAGGGTTCTCGTCGTTCAACCTCAGCCCATGGTGTTGAAGCTGAGGTTGAATAACGAAAACCATGAAATGGTTTATTAGGGCCAGAGAAAAGTGTTGGCCATGTTATCGAGGTGTCTGCATTGAGAGGTTCTACTGTGTTAATTAACTTTCTGTAAATATGTTCAGTCCTGAAAGCCTCATGATCAGTAGTCTAGTTCTGAGATATGCTTTACCTGCCACATACAAAGGAATTAGAATGTCCATAAATCTAATAAAACTTACATATATACACACATACATTGTACATGTATACATTTATTGATGCTCCCCATAAGGGCTTTTCAGCAACAATTCAAAACATTGTGTTGTTATGAATAACTCGGAGATTTATATACATGCATGTATATGCACATAGCCTGGTCTTGATTCCTTTGAATGTGGTGTCAGTGAAGTATGTCTTGGGGTGTATCTATTCTAGTGGCATTGCATGTGCATATTTATAAAGGACCTTTCTCTCCTTGCGCACAATTGTCCATCATAGACTAGACTAGGATGCTTTTGGAAAAGGTGGAGAGGTGTCAACCAAAAAGAGCAAGTCTGACAGAAGGCCCATGAACCCTTAAATATGCAACCCTTATTTGCAAGGTTTCATGATATACATGCAGTTTAGGGTTGCTGTCCAGCATGTTATCTTCTAGTAACATACATTCAAAAGTTGCCAAAGTTCTTGCTTTTCATTTTTCATTTCTCTTCCATTTTGTTCTTCGATTTCCTGCTACCAGCCAAAGCTTGCCGACTAAAGCAAAGCATAAAGATCTACATGTAGTTCGTCCCAAGGAGTCATATATCAACCAGCAACAAGGAAATATATTAAATACCATGTCTGGAGTTCCTATCATGGTAGCACCACCTTTGTATGGCCAACCAGTACAAAATGGTTCATTTATGGCTACAACTGCCCTACCATACCCACCAGGGGTTTATCCTGTACCTGTGTATATGAATTATGCACCAATGCTTCTACCACCAATTCAAGCCTCTACAGGGTACCCCATGGGTATTAGCCCCAGTCACCAAAATCAAAGGTACAATAATTTAGTTATAATCTAAGATGATTGAAAATATATTTTAGATGACAATGAATACTTGCTGTACGTACCAGACATATTTTAATTGTAAATGTTTCATAGTAAAAAGCTGACATTTAAAATGATTTCTGTTCACCACGGACAGGCCAGTATTAACTAGAGATCAAGCAGCCACATCCATTCAAAAGCATTATAGAGGATGGAAAGTCAGAAAGGTACTACTGATACTCTAACAATATTTACTAGCTTTTAATACTTTCACATTGTAATAAATCAGGAATAATCTTTTGTATCTTTTAGGATTCTAGAGTTTGTCAGCTTCAATACCTTAATTCTCATCATCCTTCAGCCAAGCACTTTATTGAAGATTTGATATCAGAATTTTTAGAAGAAGAGATCATTCCAGACATTCTAATAGAAGTCTTATCTCACAGAAAGTCACTGGTCAGTATTTACTTGGGCCACATGAACAAGGGCGGATCTAAGATTATGTATGCGCATCCCAAACAGGGGGTTGTATGATATCAGTGAAAGTAAAAATAGAGCCTAATTCTAGTTGACCATCATTTTTTCATTTTCATAGTGGGGGTTGCAACCCCCTAAACCCTCCCCTTGGATCCACCCTTAATGAAAAGGGCATTTCCTTTTGAGAAAATTTATTGTTTAAATAGCAAATCATTGGCGTAAAATAATTCCCTTAAATTGAATGCCCATGAAGTTCAGACTTGTTCAAAAAAGAAGAGAATGAATTTGTGACTGTTTTTTTATGTGCTTGTAAGTAATCTGAACTCTGTTGATTGATAATAAGTCTGATTTGAATACATTACCAGCACAAAACCAGCATGCATTTCAGTCTTGGCTTGACACTTGTTGCTTTGTACTGCTACAACGATTTGGAAATAAGTGTATAGTTTGATCATCTGTGATAATTTCATCTGTTTTTCATAGTCTCCATATCATCCTCTGTACCAAATGTCAAACTACATCTGCTCTGATATCCTAAATGAAGACGTCTCTGCCTTCCTTAATGAAATTGCTGCCAGTGTATTCTATCCACAAATCAATTTGTAAGTGGTTTTCATTTTAACTCTTGGAGATTTATTAGTCCTTTTATTTAATTGGATTGTTAGGTTAGCTAAATGTAATATGAAATCATACTCATTAACAATAGCAATAGCCTATCTTTTGAAAGAGGTTTGGTTTGTCCTTTGTTTTGTCCTTTATCTTAAATTTGTAATCATAGATCTACCTAGCCTCCTCTGCAGGCTACTCCTTTCTATTGGATTTCCTGTGGTAAATGAGGAGAGGGAGAGGGGGACTGGCTCGCTCCTAGTCTCTCTTCTTTGCAACAGGAAGCCCAAGAGATAAAAGGAGTTGCCTGCGGAGGAGGCAGGATCTACCTACATGCACAGAGTTGCCATAAAGCAACTTGAAATGATACCTTAAAATAAATATAATCATGGTACTAGGACTGAGTGGAGTTCGATTCAGGGGTTCCTTGAGGCATTTGCATAAGCTCCACCCCCTTCACACTATTGGTGGATCAGAAAAACCCAAAACCCAACTGAAAGTGTGAATTCATTGTTGGTCGTGCTACAAGCGCTTTTGCAGTTATTTCTTCATTTAACTGATACATGGTGAAATTGTACAGTGTATTTATACTTACACAGCCCAAGAGGTCAATAATTATTGTCTGAAGCAGGTTAGCACTAACCCAGGGGCTAAAATATTTGGTTTTCTTTAGATTTAAATGGGGCTAAATGTCATTTAGCCAAGGTTAAACTCGAGACATTGCTGGCCGGTATCTCCCAATTCCTAGGGGAATGTTGGGGCCCTCAGTGCATGTGCAGGGGTTATATATATCTTAATGCCAAGCCCACTCAGGCATTCTTGCTGGTCGTCACAGATCACGCTACTAATTGTGCTAGGTGGTGGACTGTGGCAAGGGCACGTGGTGACCTCCTGGAGGGGCCTGGATGCACGACGCCAGTCTCTCAGTCTGTTCATGTACCCAACTCCAAGCTCATCTAATGGTGATGAGTTTAAGTCTGGATTAGAGACTTAGAGCTACTTCACCTTCAAACAATCAAACCCTGGATATGACAAACAATGGTAATAACTTTCACATTTTCTCATTTATCAGAAACAGTCTTAAAAGAACAGATCCTTTATTTCAAGTGTGTCAAGAGTTAACAAATGAAGTAGTCAATGATATGGCTCTCCAAACTGTACGGTCCACTATCAAGTCTTTGGTTGACAGTCACATGAGTTTTAGCAAAAGTGCTGATTGGTTGGAAGATTTCATAATTGAAACTATAAAGCCTATGATACATAATGTGGTAAGTCACCAGTTATCTGTACATACAGCTAAACCTCTACTTAATAGACCTTTTTTGAGTTTGTTCATACCACTGTAAAATTAGACAACAGACTCATTGGTGCAGGGTTAGCCTCGAGTCAAGGTAAATTATTCGAAAATACCAGCGAGAAAAGCAATACATTTTGATTAAGAACAATAAAGAAATCAATTTTATTCCCATGGGTCTTTCTTGAAAAGGAGGCTAACCCTGTATAAATGCGCCTTTTGTCAAGAAGCTCAGCGGTCTCTAGCAATTGGAAACTGGACTATTATACCTTCTGTATATCAAGCGGACACATCCTATAAGACAGTAACCCTCTGACAGTCCCTTCTTATTTACACTACAATAATATTCTCACCTCTTATAAGCAGACACCTCCTGTAAGCAGACACCTCCTGTAAGCAGACACCTCCTATAAGCAGACACCTCCTGTAAGCAGACACCTCCTATAAGCAGACACCTCCTATAAGCAGACACCTCCTGTAAGCAGACACCTCCTGTAAGCAGACACCTCCTATAAGCAGACACCTCCTATAAGCAGACACCTCCTGTAAGCAGACACCTCCTGTAAGCAGACACCTTCTGTAAGCAGACACCTTCTGTAAGCAGACACCTCCTGTATGCAGAAGACACCAGCTCTTGGTCCTGAGGTCATCCACTTATGGGAGGTTAAACCATGACCTGGTTGTTCGAAAGATGATTAGCGTTAATCCAAGACTAAACCATTCATTTTAACCCAGGATTAACCTAAATTGCCCTTTGAACACGCATGCCCATGTTTGTAAAGCTTTACTGAAAAAATCACTAATTAATATGTATTTTTATTAGGCTGTTACAACTTTAGAAGGGTTTGAGTATGATATGATTCTTGAAGAAATTGTTGATGAAGTTACAGCAGATATGATACAACCAGTTATTGTTGAAGCCTGGAAAGATGTTGTTGACACCCATCGTAACACACAGATTGCAGAGGTGTGGTGTTGTTTAAGCATAGTTTATCGACCACATACATAATTGTTCTTACCACTTACCAACACCTTACCAACCACTTACCAGCCACTTACCAACATGTTACCAACCACTTATTGATACCTTACCATTAGAAACTTCTTACCATCTACTTCCTGACCCCTTAACAAACATTAAATTTTAGTAACATCTTACCAACCACCTACTGACACCTTACCAACCACTTACTGACACTTTACCAACCATTTACTGACACCTTACCATCCACTCATGATCAGTGACACCTTACCAACAACTTAGTGATGTGCATCTTTCTAATGAATTTCTGACAGTGGATATATTTTTTAATTGCTGCTTTGTATTTGGATTCAGATTGGACATTTCTCAGAAGGCCGGTTTTTAGACAGTCTTTTTCTAGAGCATCTTTTGAGCCATCTGACAGGCAACAATTTGTCTTTGTACTTGAAAGACTACATGGAACAAACTATGGATGGTAAGAAACCTACTTGTTCTCAAGTGGATCTTTGAACCCCACAGGATCTCTCACCACCCTTCGCTCATGGTCACCTACAACAACAACACAACAACAACAACACAACAGCAACAACACAACAACAACAACAACAACAACAACAACAACAACAACAACAACAACAACAACAACAACAACAACAACAACAACAACAACAACAACAACAACAACAACAACAACAACAACAACAACAACAACAACAACAACAACAACAACAACAACAACAACAACAACAACAACAACAACAACAACAACAACAACAACAACAACAACAACAACAACAACAACAACAACAACAACAACAACAACAACAACAACAACAACAACAACAACAACAACAACAACAACAACAACAACAACAACAACAACAACAACAACAACAACAACAACAACAACAACAACAACAACAACAACAACAACAACAACAACAACAACAACAACAACAACAACAACAACAACAACAACAACAACAACAACAACAACAACAACAACAACAACAACAACATCAACAACAACAAAACAACAACAGCAACAACAAAACAACCACAACAACAAAACAACAACAATAACACAACACAACAAAAACAAAAACAAAAACCTCATTTGTAAAATTATGGTCTCTCCAGTAAAGATATTTTTAACATTTTAACAGAAATACCTTTCGGACTGACAAATTGTTCAAAATATCAAATAGTTGAGAAGGAGAGTGATTCCCTGACTCTTCATAAAATAATGTTATGTCATTAATTTTCTATTTATTGTTTAGGTTTGATATGTGGAGTTTTAGTTCATCAGTACATGCTGGTCCATGATGCTATTGAAGATACCCTTACAAACAAACCATTACAGAAGTACCATCAGGAATGCTATGCAGATATGGTAAAGTATACATGATCCTCTCTTTGACCTGACTTTGGAAGTGCATCAGGTTCCTCTGGGTGTATTGTGTGCTTTCGGTTATCTGTTCACGTAGTCGTCCTGGGAAAATCCTGAATACGACAATGTATTGAATATTTCGATGTTTTGAAAAAGAAACCCAGGGCTTCGTTCCCTGGCGTATAAATTAGGCCAGCCCCATAATGAATTTTTGGATGCATTTTATTTGTATGATCTGTATCATTTGTATCATTTTATTTGTATTATTTGGAAAAGCTAGCATTTTCAACTCTTTGAGCAAGTAAAGTAAGATCCTCAAAAAGAAACATCAAAAATCGCTGACCTAATTTACATCAGTGCTCCATTCCTTCCTTACCAACAGGGACCCGGTGGAGGGTAGTTTTGTTTAGGGTACTAATCAGTTGCTGAAGCTATAGAATGGGCGTATATTCCAAAACATATTCTAAATATCTGGGGCTGGGGTCTACAGCCCTCGGAAAACCTCCACGGTCCATGATCAAGCAATCTTAACAAAACGAAATTTCCAGTTGGAAAAAAATGTTATGTGGCATTCCGATCGGAGAGTTTGGTCTTCTCATTAAGATAATTCACTTTTCCCGCTCTTTTCGGTTCTTCCGGTAGACGCGCTTACCATTTGTTAAATGTTAGGAACCCCTGACCATCTCTCACGTGACCTTTGTTTTGCTCACAGTCCCTGGATGTGATTCTAGATGAATTGTGTGCACATTTGGATGAAGACATGCAAGATTTGTTAGAGAAGGAAAAACTTACTTCATCCACAGAGAGAATGACTTAAAAAGTTCAACTCCTATCTATTGTCTATTTAATGTACATAGCTTTGTATATACATTTTTAAATGGCTACTGGCTCTTGTTTTCATGTTATTGTAAATGTTTACAGGACAAAATCACTGTAAACCACTTAAGTCTATTGTTCCT
Organism: Telmatactis stephensoni; assembly: GCA_029948255.1. Lineage (NCBI taxonomy): Eukaryota > Metazoa > Cnidaria > Anthozoa > Actiniaria > Isophelliidae > Telmatactis > Telmatactis stephensoni. The sequence goes on from JALIZF010001923.1 coordinate 701,569, forward strand.
AAGCACAGGCAGTGCACTGCTCATTATTGGCGTCTTTTCTCACATCAATGAGGTAAATCCAATACTGAGTTTCCATGTACCTCCTGCTTATGTCGCTTGTGAAAACCAAGTTTTAGTAATAACGGTTGTCAGGCCTCTTCGACCACTGGAAGGTTTTTCGTAATTGTCTTCGATTCTATGGAAACTAGAAAGCTTGAAGGAAAATCATAAATTAATTTCAAAAATATCAAATCTCATGATATAAAATGTCAAAACATTTTAGTCCTACTGAACGTTTTTAAGGGAGAACAAGGGGTTGCCCTTTTTGGCCCCACGAAACGCAGATTGGTTTGAGACTGAGCCTACCGTGTCTCGCAAAGAAAATGAGAAATTCTATGTTGATTTTCTCTGACTGATCTGCTTGAAGTTGTGGAAATTCAGACCCACAGACACAAAAGGAAAACGTAGTGGTTGTGTGTTTGTGAGTATATGCAGTGTCTCCAAATTGGTGCGCAAGTTGTAAAACACATTGGACACTTGAATAAAAGTCATTTATTTCGTATTTATTTGAGAATGAAGTCTTTACTATAAAATCAAGCGTTAATTCAAACGAAACAAAGCTTTAACATACACTAGATTGAAATTGAGTGCATGCAGTACGCAAGATGGTTCTCGAGTGAAAACTCCGGCGTTTGAACTGCTGCGGTACCCAATCTCTTACCCAAAGCCTGACGCTCAACATCTTTTAGTTTGGGTCTACCGCGAATGGTGTGTGCATTTGTATGTATTTTGAGCGTCCCAAGGAGAAAACGATTCACCACACACAACATCCTAAATAATGATCTACAATCAATGTCAACCCAATGCAGTACAAGTACAGGGCAAAATGGTGCAATCACTTTGTGAACGACCAAATCTATTGCTTAGATGATGTAATGTTTAGTAGCTTCGGACCACGTGGTCTGCTTTAGCCAATGAATTCACCACCACGTGGTTTCTATTGTGTATTTTGCTACGGAAACTGAAACCCTTGCGAATTTAGACCTCGGTATCCCGAGTAATAAGCGTATAACGGTGTCGAGCTAAATCACATCTATAACTTTAGAGACGTGCGTCAAAATTTAAGCCGGCCTTGAACGCTGCAACTTTCTCTCGCGCTGGCAACGTAATAAGGAGGCAGCATGGCCGAGTGGTCAGAGCGTTGGTCTCGCAATCTGGTGGTCCCAGGTTCGATACCCGCTCTGGCCACTAGCTGAGACTGAATTTGTTCCGATTTCGATTAGTTCAAATTCAGTTTCTCGGCCATGCTTGTAATATAGCCAACTGGTTTGCCTCCTTGCCAGTTGGGATTCTTAAACACTTTATGTTTGATTATACTTCATTTCAGTTCAGTTCATTTTAACCGCATTTGATTATATACATATAGATATTTGCGGTATATAAATCTTAAACATTATTTTGTGTTGCATTATTGACGTCGCGAATGAATTTGTGGATAGATATAAGCAAGTTAACTTGGAACAGAATCTGGTCAGTGGTATGATATTTCATAGTTGCGCATGCGCTCTTGCTATCGCTTGGCCTCATGGTTCTCCATTGCCGTGTTCTCGCCTTGCCTCACCCACCCTCCTCTGGGGGTATAGATAATGGTAAGTAATACTTCCACTGTGTAAACAGTGTGACGGGTGCCGAGGTTGACACGTGGCAAGGCTGCCATGGTAACCTCTTACCAGCTGCTAGCACCCCCCTCCCCCCATCCTTGAAGGGACAAGTTAAAGACTCATTACAAAAGCGTAACCGAACTCTTTATTCAAAAATCACCCACAGTACAAGATACCAAAAACTGGAACCACACACAATTACCATGTTTACATGTCTAAGTGAGATGAGTGGAATGACGTACTACAAAAGTACCCTGCTAGAAGACTTTCCAATATCCTTCCATATGGAGATAGGCGTCTGCTTTCATGGTACTAACAATCCTACTTAATTCAAAAAATGATATGAAATGCAAGGGACCGCGGTTGTTCGAAGGGCGATTACCGCTAATCCTGGGTTAAAATGAATGGTTTTCTTTATAATTAATCCTGGGTTAAAATGAATGGTTTTCTTTAGAATTAATCTTGGGTTAATTTAACGAACCTTTCGAACAACCAGGCATGCAAAGGTGGATTGCAAACGTACTCCACACGCTCGGAAACTCGGCCAAAGATTACCGACTCGTTTTCCGAATGCTCTATTAGTGACACAATAACAACATACTACCAACAACAACAACAACAACAACAACAACAACAACTAAGAACAACACGCACAATTGATAAGTTTTTGAGCCGATCGACGACGCGTAGGTCATTAATTCCCAACACGCAGAGTATATTTTTCGTCTTGTATAATTTGAAGTGATTATACTTAACCCGTGAAACAGATAGAAGACCTCTAATACTAATACACATTTTTTGACCTTATTTCCATTGTTTTCTTGTGTGTTAGACTATTAGTGTGTTCAGTGAAATATCTGTTACACGTATTAAGTAAATCACTTGTCGACGAGGTCTTCAAGAGTTGTTTCAAGGGTTCCGTTAATGAAAACTACGATAAATTCAAACATGTCAGTCCTATAGGATTAAATCCCTTTATGTTAACTCACATGCCACGCTAACCTTGGCTATACTATCAAACTTCTAATATATTGATAGATTTGATAGATTTTTGGATGAATGAATGAATGGGAAGTGGATGAAATCGATTGTAACATTACAAATTCCCGCAAAATTCTGACAACAGTTTCATTATCCAACTTGATCAAATAGTACGGTAAACCTATTCTCAAGCATGTTAAGGCCTGGAAATGCTTTGTGGGGGGTCTAAAATCAATCTTATTTTTGTTCTTTAATCGTTTTTGTTTCAAACCTTACAAAAATTGGCATGGGCATATAACTAGATGTCCTTAAGATTTTAGGGTGAAAACTTTTAAGATAAGGTGATCACGTGACCACGATCTTGGCTCCCATCAACCCAAAAAATTTGATTTAAAACGCGGAGATGGATGTCATGTGTAGGTAGAACTTAATGGTATATTTTCACTTCTCCCTAAGAGATGTATACGAATCTGCCTTAATACCTGAACTATCTTTGCTCGTTAAGGCGATATTATGCGAAATAGGTCACGTGACCTACTTGATAAATCAAAACAACTGCAAATATCGCCTTAACGAGCAAAGATAGTTCAGGTATTAAGGCAGATTCGTATACATCTCTTAGGGAGAAGTGAAAATATACCATTAAGTCCTACCTACACACGACATCCATCTCCGCGTTTTAAATCAAAATTTATGGGTTGATGGGAGCAAGGATCGTGGTCACGTGATCACTTAATCTAAAAACTTTTCACCCTAAAATCTTAAGGTCGTCAAGTTACATGCCCATGCCAATTTTTGTAAGGTTTGAAACGTAAACGACTACAGAATAAAAATAAATTGATTTTAGACCCCCCACAAAGCATTTCCAGGCCTTAACATGCTTGAGTTTTTAATCCTCAAAATTATACTCTTTTCAAAAACCTTAGTCTACATAATTTCCCTTCTGATTGGTCAAAGCAATTCAAGCCTTTGACTGGTCGAAACTAATCTCTAATCTCTCTCTCTTAAATGCCGATTTGCTTCATCTTCGTTAGCCTCTCATTGGCTAAAATGTGGCCAGAGATAAGTGCAAAATTTTTGGGTCTGTGTATCTTTTTACCTAAAGTCTAACTCACAGTTTTCCGATTTTCTTTTAGTGCCTTTTTTTTGCAGTCAAAATTCTTATGTAAAAAACTCTATGTACAAAGTTTTACTGGTTGGATAATAAAACCCTTCAAATATAGATGATAACTTTTATAAGTAGTAGTAGGAAGTGATTTATATTACAATTTCTTTCCATAGAATTACCAATAACTTCTTGTTTACAAAATTTAGTCTACTCTAAAATGGCAGCTAGTTCATACTTTACTAAACTGACTGGGTCTCTCAAAGCCCAATTAGCACTAGATAGGGCTTTCAGGGACCCAGCTTTGGTTCCATTTGCACAACTCTTCACTAATCTAACCACCAAGCTACAATCACAAAAAAACATTAAAAGCTGATCACATGACCACACCATAAATGGTCATGTCCAGTTACGTAATTAAATATAAACAAGGATTTTTTCCACAATGTCCTTTGCTTGCGGTCTCTCCAAAAAAGTCCAGCTTGATTAGGGTCCATCTCGGAAAGACCCCAGAAAGACCTTCACTGATGGACAGAATGTAGTAGGAATTTATTCATTAATTTATAGTAAGAATATTTATTCAATAGGTGTAGTACGAAGTAGCCTCTTGGGACATAATTAAGTAAGTGCTAACTGATACGCTACGTTCGAGATATCAAAATTCTTAGCATCGATAGCGAGGCTCACAGGAGTAAACTGCCGAAATAACCACCTAGCAGAAAGATAATAAGTGTATACGATATTGGAAATTATGTAGAAATTAGTAGAAACTAGTTTTCTAACCTAAAATCACAAATAATGTGTCGCTTTTTACTCTAATTATTAATTAATGACCTTTCGATCCAATGACACATTATTTGTGATTTCTACTAATTTCTACATAATTTCCAATTCGTATACACTTATTCTCTTTCTGCTAGGTGATTATTTCGGCAGTTTACTCCTGTGAGCCTCGCTATCATGCTAAGGAATCTTGATATCTCGTACGTAGCCTATTAATGCCCCCCATGGCACATCATACAGTAGGTGTCTTGAGAAGTAGTAGAAAGAAGTAACCTCCATAGGCACATAATACAGTAGGTGCTGCTGTAAGACGTACTCTCTACAGGTACATAATAAAGTAGAGACCAATATTCTCCAAAGGGACATTCAACAGTGAGTGCTCTGAGTAAGAGGTACCTTCCATATAACGGCACTAATACAGTAGGTGTCCATTTCTTTGGTAACAAAATAATCAATGATATCTCTTGACTTTATACCGTAAAACCAAATACGCCGCCAATCGTAAAGCCACGAAAAACAGCGCCAATACAAAACAGTCAAAATAGATTTTTGCTCCCTTGAGATAAAAGGCACTTTCCTCTACGTCCATGGCGTCCATAACATCCTTACTGTTCTGAAATATACATCGTTCCTTATCACAAGCTAAAGGTCCTCTATCATTACCATATATGGCAACTACAGTCCCTTCCCAGCTGTAGCGTGCATATGATACGTATGTTAGCCATTGCATATAATTAGGGATGGTATCAAAGTTCACAAAGAATCCACTAAACAACAGCACAGGGATTCCTGTTACTGGCGCAACGTAGACCGCCGTCTGAAATAACAAAACAAACAGATTTGATGTCAACATACTGAAGATGGTTTTACATCTAGCGCTAATCGCTCGTCCCCCGCAACCTGCCCTGTCTGAACGGAGACCACATCTCTGTAATGCAAACGATAAACGCAAACACTGTGAAAGAGCACAAATAATATTTTCATATACAAATATTCAGCATGGGCTACCTGTGGTAAAACCATTCTCTTCTTAAAACGCATGCACGAACCTGACGCGTGAGTTTACGAGTGCGCGCGCTTTCACTCGTAATTTTTGGGATTCCAAACACCACCACTTACCGGTAGACTTGGTGATACTGACTGCGCGCACTTTCACTCGTAATTTTTGGGAGTCCAAAAACCGCCACTTACCGGTAGACTTGGTGCTACTGTGCCGATTAATAAGCCGATTGACTGAGCAACAAGACAAGTCAGTATTGTAATGGCTACAAACTGAGTATAACGTAATCCTTCATGCGGTTGTTCGGTCATGAAATACACTATGGTGCAATAGATGAGTGGAAACAGAACCTGAAAACAAAACATCACAATTATTATAAGAAGTGAAGTTTGAAAACCAAGAATTATAGAAGAGCACTAACGTCCACCTTTCTATAGCGACCAGGAACTTTTTACTGGTAAAGCTAGAGCGTATAGACTTGTTCCGTAAGTCAGTCTGTTCGCCCCTCAGTTGGGCTTCCTGTGGTAGTCACCTAACAAGTGCAAAAGAGCGGGGAAAAACGACGACTGGACTTGTGGAATCAGTCTAGGTAGAGCGTTTTCGTATGACTGGTAAAACGATAAAGTTACAGCAGGATTTTATAGACATGCATGGTCACGGCACGGCGCGCCGTCCATTTCACACTAGAGCAGATTTCGTATGTGTGAAACGAACTGCGCCGTGCCGTGACCGTGTTAATGCCGTGATGTCTATAAAAACATTCGAAACTCCTGCCGCAACGATGCCGTGACCGTGCGGTGTCGTTTTCACAGTCATACGAAATCTACTCTAATACGAAAACTGCACTATCCAGCGACCACTAAAACCTCACAAGAACATCCAGTTCGTTTTGTTCTTAGGTTGGTCGTTTTAAGAGAATGACCTCTATTACTAACATTACCTGAAATGGCACGTCGGCCATGGTTTTTGCCAAGTAGTAAGACTTTAAACTGTACCAGTTGTTTAGATGTTCTCGTATGAACACAAGTTTCTCCATGGGAACTGGGACGACAAAAAAAGGAAAATAAGATGAAAATAGAATGAGAGTGATATGAAAACACTGTTGTTCCCAGAGCTGAACAACGACATTTAAACGCAAGTCAGAACTGAACATACATAGACATGCACTAGTGACAGAGTCATATCATCGGTACATAAAAAAGTTCGGTATACGTCAAGAGAGAAAAGCATGAAAAGATGCGAAAACAAAATAGCGAAATTATCCGATAGGCTGAAGACGTAATGCGCATGCTTAAAAATAGACAAAGCGTCGCTGATTTCTAAAGAAAACCTACCACCGCGAACTCATCAAAATGTCCTTTTTGTTAGTGTCTAGTTTATACATCATGAATACGAGTTATAATTAGAAAGAGGGGGAAATCGACCCTTCTGAAACCACGAATCACACGATATTGCGAGCATGCGCAGTCGATATACTCACATGTAAGTACTGTAGGCATAAGTGACGTAAACATTAGAAAAAGAAGAGAGAAGAATAGACATCCAGTGTTGTTGAAGACCTTGTTGCCATCGTTACCAATACCCAGATAAAGTAAGCCAATCAGAAGCCCTACTGCTGCTATGGAGATGACTCTAAGATGAGTAAACACACGGTCACGTAGGATGGACTGAACGGCTCGCTTGAACAGAACTATGAACTGATGAGAAACAGGAACAGAGAACTTTATTACATACAAGCACAACGCTTGTTATAGACACTTGATTGCTCCAACGACAGACCATTAGAAATCTTGTCTAATTTACTCTGTCGCTCCCGTTAAGTAAACCATTACAACCCTTGTCTACATCACCTATATAGCCCATTACTACCTCAGTTACTTGACTAACCCTATACCCTTGCTAGTATTACCTGTGTTGTTTGACTAACAGCTTCAATGAGACCAAGGCTCTCTGTACTGGTCTTTGTGCTAACGGTAAAATCAGGCATCATCTGTACCATGGACTCTCTGCCGCCATTATTAACATTAACGTCGTTACATGTCAAGCTTTTCTTTCTGCGTGACTCCTCGACTTGTATACGCCACGCTTTAATAAGGTTTGGGATGACTTTGTCACCGTATTCACCTGATGCGACCTCGATAACTGTAAAAAAACGTTAAATATTTAATAGTCTTACATGCAATTAAGGACGTTCGCGGGCATTGTTCACGCGCACTTTAACTGCGCACGCTAGCGCGCGCTACCTCGACTAAATCCAAGATGGCGGCCTAAAAGAATTTTTTTCGGTAATGACTATTTCGATTTTTTTAAAATGAAAATTATTTAAAAAAATAAAGAAAGTTAAAAAAAGGAATTTTACTGAGGAAAAAAAATCGTTCAGGTTGAAAAACTGCAGAAAAAAGGATGGAAAAGATTCTACTGGACCCAGTCTCCTCTCGGTATTCAAGATGGCGGCCAAATTTGCAAACTTTGCGGCTCGTACGGCTCAATATCTCGGAAACGAATACGGTGACCCCCACTTTTTATTTCAATGTTTGACAAAGAATTACATAGGCTGTTAATATTCTAAATTTGAGAAAAATATTATGGTAAAATCATAATAAAAACACGGATTTCCGTGACAAGTTTGAGCGAAGTCGCGGCAAAAGCGTCGCTCATGACTGTCAATTCGAATTAAAAACAACAGCTATTTTTTAAGTATTTACGAATATTTTCACACAATATTATTCCATGGATTATTGAGTGGTCGTGTAAATAAACATTGAGCAATCCATTTAGTTTTTCTACAAAAAAATGACTTCTATGCTCGACTCGTATAGATTGGCGCGCAAGCGATCTTCTACGAGAAAGTGGGTGCACTTTGATGTCACCTCACTCCTCAACGAGCACGGTGACCCCCATTTTTTATTTGCTCTTTCAACTTCTATGATGACATTATCTCACCATGCGAAGTATGAAGGAAAAAACATGGTAAACTTTTTTTCCCGCGAACGTCCTTAAACAACGGTATATGAAAATATCTCCAGCAAACTTCCTGGGGAACCTTATCCTCTTTCCCTCTCCCCTTTCGCCCTTGGTACGGCCCGCGAATGCTTCACCAACAGCCAGCTCTAGAAATTTAATATTTGTTTTTAGATAGAGGCAAATGGACTTTGGATTGAAAGAAAGATCGACAAGAAACCTACAAGAAACCCAAAAAACTGAAATTGTGTAGATTAACTTCCCAATTGATGAAATTTATACTCACTAAAATCAGCTGGGTTGTGATATTTAGGGCATTCAAGTCCTTGTTCTGACACGTGTGGGACAAGACCAGCCACAGGTCCTTGATACAAACAGTTTCCTTCAGCCAAAATGTACAACTATAAAACGAACAAGTCAAAAGTGAACAAACTTTTCCTACACTCCGAGTCCTGAGAACATTCGTTTTCTAGTGAGTACCGATGTCTTCGAGGATGGCGTTACTGTCAGAGCGTCAGTTGGATTTTTCTCCCATAGTAAAACCTTGATGATGACGGTGCACAAACACCACAAAAGAAACTGTCGACTTTTGTGGAAAGTGACCGCATTGCGTTACTGACCAACGTAACGTAACGTAACGTCAAGTAACGTAACGCAACATCAAATAACATAAGTCTTGTTTCCATGATCTGGAGATGAAGATCCCCCTTACCCTTCCCTAAAAGGGCCATGCAACGTTTGTGGAAAGTGACCGCATTCCGTCACTGACCAACGTAACGTAACGTAACGCCAAGTAACGTAACGCAACGTCAAGTAACATAAGTCTTGTTAATGATCTGGAGATGAAGATCTCCCTTACCCTTCCCTAAAAGGGGCATGCAATGTTTTGGAAAGTGACCGCATTGCGTCACTGACCAACGTAACGTAACGTCAAGTACCGTAACGCAAGGTCAAGTAACGTAAGTCTTGTGGTTTCTATGATCTGGAGACGAAGACCCCCTTACCCTTCCCTAAAAGGGTCTGCAATGTTGTGAATACCTTGTCAAACATCTCAAAGAGCTTAGCACTTGGTTGATGGATAGTACACACTACTGTACGACCTCCATGGGCAAGGGTTCTCATGAGCGAGATACACTGATAGGCAGACGAGCTGTCAAGACCACTAGAAGACAAACATAACGTTATTAAAATATAATGGGTACAAGAATATGTACACTGCAGACATAGAACTTAACCACAGGCATGCATCTTACACAGTGACCAGCAGTATATAATATGCATCTTTTTGGTAAATAAGAAAACGAAAAGTTTCACTGAGACTATACGTTAGCCTGCGTAGCGGCGTAAGGGGAGGGGGAAGAAAGGGGTTTGGGGAGAAGAAGAGTAGGGAACCTCTCCTTTCCCTCTCCTTCCTCTCCCCAATCCCCCCTCTTCCCCCTCCCCTCTCCCCAATCCCCTTACGCCGCTACGCAGGCTAGCTATACGTCCACACTAATCAGAACAAATTTGAAAATTCATTTGTTGTTAATGGTTTGCTGCGCCTTCGTCCAGACTATACCGGCCATTTTTTCTAAGGAGTGAAGACGCGCGTCTACTAGAGTAGATTTCGTATGACTGTGAAAACGGTACCACACGGTCACGGCACGGTTATGGCAGGAATTTCGAATGTTTTTATAGACATTACGGCACTGACACGGCCACGGCACTGACACGGTTACGGCACGGCGCGGTCCGTTTCACACTCCTACGAAATCTGCTCTATGTAGCCGTTCTCAGTGTCGGGATAGCAAAGAGGTTCCCGATCATCTTCTTTAGTGGGCTTCCTGTGGTAAGGTCTACCACAGGAAGTCCGTTTCACTACTACATAAATTACCTTGTTGGTTCGTCCAAAAATATCAAAGGTGGGTTGTTAACGAGCTCTAATGCGATAGCGACTCGCTTCCTTTGTCCTCCAGATACTTCACTAAGTCTGGTGTCAGCTGTCTCCGACAGTCCGAGGTTTAAAAGGATCTCATTGATCTGAAATGACAAAAAACGGCTTAGAAATTAAAATTTTACATCAAAATAGCTTACTAGGCGCCGATGGCTTGACTATTCTATGTGCAGTTCTATGTACATGCGGTATTTGTAATAAAAATCTAATTGTCAGGGTGCCCGATTATGAAATTCACTTTTCGCGCTTGCTGGGCGTGTATAGTAAACTAAAAACAATTGACCACATTCCTCATAGCATTTTGAGAATCATGCCCGGACCGCTCAAATTTCATTGACGGACTTGAAATCTGATTAATTCCCAGGATGCTTAGCGAATGCGCGCGAGGCTGCCGTATCCTTGGAAACATTAAAGATCACCAGATACTGAGCTGCTGACCTAACATACGTCAGGTTAGTTAGACTAACTACTGCGCGCTAATTTCCATTACACTTACCACTCTTTCTTTATCCTCTATGGGCATGCTCTCTTTCAAATGAAGATTTGCAGACACCTGTATCGACAAATAAACGCAAAGTTTGTCTCTTCACGGATATTTATAACTAAACTAAGGCTCAAGTGTGACCCTTCCTTTCCTACTTATACACACACCTAGCATCCCAACGTCCCCTCCCTCCGGGGCGTGGTAATCCTAATATTTTGCTAATATGGCCGATATAGCGTTAGCGGCGCGTCAGGATCCGGTTTATAGGCTCACAAATTTGGTAAAACCGGTTTTGGAGTAAAATTAATGAATATTCCGGTGGACTTCAAAATACACTTTTTCTTATATTCGTAATAAAGGTGGTTTTTCCAGTGTGCGGCCGAATTTTTTTGGAGGGTATTTCCGGTTCCCGATCTGGGCCGCCGCGCGGCACATATCCAAGTAGTTTTTGACCAAGTGCCCCCCGGGCACCCACTGTATTCTTATACCAGCTCCTCCTACTACTACGCTAACCCTTCCCCCCCTGAGGACGTACCATCATGGACTCCATCACGGTCAAGTGTGGTAGTAGCACGTCGTCTTGCATGATGTAACACGACATCTTTCGAAACTGACGAAGATTCCTCTCGACTCCATTTACAAGCACAAGACCTTCAGCAAACTTGGTTCTAGAAAAGTATGATGTCTTTAGTTACTAGGACATCGCTCAGTTTACAGGCCGAAGGGGGCTTGGGCGGTAAATCTTTTGTAGCAAGAATTAAAAAAGAAGGCTTGGTAAAAGAAAAAAAGGAAACACCAAAAACCTTGCACGTATACGGGCTAATTGGTCAACTTGCTATCCAAGAAATAAAAAATCTCTTATATGCTATCTACGTATATTATAACCAAGCCTACTTAATGGTTGCTCATTGTTTTGCACCTGTATTAAATGGACAACCTCTTTAAAGCGGCCCTGTCTAAGCCCGGCGCAGCAAAACGACTGCGCGAGTTTTCGCGGGTTAACGCGCGGCTGCGCGTAACCCCAAATAATCCCAGGAATCCCAAACAATATTTTTAGAATTGTTTTCTTTAGATTTGCCCATGCCATACGTTTGAGCTCAATTTTGAGCACAATTAAGAGAAAACAGAAAGCACTAAATGACGATATTGTTATGTTTGATACACTACTCTAAAACCCCTCAGGTTTTTACAGATAATTATGGTTGGTAAGCAGACGGATGGTAAAGATCGAATGAAGGGATACACAATTGGTCACACAAAAGGGTAATAAATCATGGTACTTTATGGTGTAAACGATGGTGATGACAGTAAATTGACACCATGCATTAGGCTCCAAGAATATTCACCACTTCGACAAAACCCCTCAGGTTTTTACAGATAATTATGGTTGGTAAACAGACAGATGGTAAAGGAATGAAGGGCGGATACACGATTGGTCGCACACAATTAAGGGTAATAAATCATGGTAGGTATGAACAGATGATCATATTCAGCACTAAACCGCTTACCTGTATCCAGCTAAAACGTTAATAAGCGTTGATTTACCAGCACCTGGAATTAAACATGTATTTGCATTCATTTATCTACATCAAATGAAAATAGCAGGCCCCAGGGTAAGGGAAATAAATTGTCTTTTAATTTTGTGTAAGGGGTTGTTTTTAAGGTAAAAATTGAGTAAATGCGCCGGAAAGGTGTGAAAGGAAGACTGTTCTTTCCTTGCAGTGTAATGCAGAAATATTCTCGTCCATTTTGAATTGATTAATCTATATATTGTGCTGCTCAGTCTGAGAGGAAATGAAGGCTATCTAACAATAGAAATGAAAATAGACCACGAGTTGTGCACATGCTGAACATAATATAATTGAAAGGACATCTTGAATGTGGTGAAACAATGGATCTAAATTAGAAACAAATTTATTTTGTAAATAGAGACATAGGTTGAGAGCGGGAGGAAATAGAAATAAATTAGGACAGCCAAGAAAGAAAGAAAAATTAAAAGAAATAATGAAATTAAGGAAAAAAGGGGAAAATTAAGAGAGAAAAACAAAGAAAAGAGGAAAGAAATGAAGAAAAAGAAAGAAGGAAAGAAAGAAAGAACTGAGAAAGAAAGAAAGAAAGAAAAGAGAACAATGTAAATATAAGAGTTGAGGTGCTCAAAACTGCCATTAGCCTCATCATAATCCATCTTTTTTTAATGTCGTTTCCACTTTTGACCGGATATCTGCCATAAAGGACATAGAACTCGATTACTACTGACTTAAAAGCTTTTTCATTGTCCGTAGCCTTTGATAAAAAGTACATTTGAGCCTAGAGCCAGGTCATAAAGAAGTGAACCAATTTGGCTGAGCTCAAGACTCATGATGGAATTAACATGAGTAGGGAAAGGTTTTTAACGTTTACGTGTTCGACCACACAAAGACGATATCATTTTGACTTAAATACAAAATTACTTCAGCCTCTCTTCAAAACCTCGGAAACTCCAAGTATTATCTACCTGTGGATATTCATAGATACAATCTTTTGATATATATGAAGACAAATCCAAATAGCAAAGAGGTTTAACTTTATGTCAAGTTTTGTTCACGGAAACGCCTTCAAGAGTACACTCAATCCAGTTAAAAAATACACTACAAATTAAAAATATGCTACTAGAGTGGTTTTCGTATGAGTGGGAACACTTTATACGGTTACGATACGATACGGTTACAGCAGGAATTTCGAATGTTTTTATAGAAACTATGATACTGGTACAGTTACGATACGGTACGGTAAGTTTCCCACTTATACGAAAACGACTCTATTGTCTAATCCCGAAAATACTGAATTATACGATATACTAAATAGTGTGGGTTCAATCGAGAGCGGCAATTCAAAGTGGATCCACGGGAAATACATTTGTATAGGAGATGACGTACGGATGTTCACGCGTGTACAAGATAACGTTGAACGTGTTCGAAATTAGTCTTTTGATTACCCATAATCCGATTACCCATAATCCCTTGCCTGATAAAACAGCTGTCTTTTTGCTCGCTTCCCTAATTGTTTTATTTGCTGCGAAAAGACGGCTTCTTCTCAGCTACCTTGCTTTTTGCTACTGTTCCATTTTTTGGGGGGAGGGGGTGTAATAAGAGATAATTGATTCTTGACTATCGACTGAAATTGTTTATGGAGTAGGAATTAAAATCATTCAATAATTGAATAGCTAGTAGACGACTCATCTACGCTATTATTTACTGATTTATTCCGAGCTTTCGGGTTCCAGACCAGTCGTCAGGGAATTGACTTAACAAAGCAATGCTTTTGTCCGTAGCTACTTTACTCATATTTTGACTAGCTATAGACGTTTTCGTATGACTGTGAAAACGGCATGGTCACGGCACGGTTACGGCAGGAATTTCGAATGATTTTATAGACAACACGTCACTGACACGGCGCGGTTCGTTTTACACTCATACGAAAAACTTCTCTACTAGGCTCGATCATTCACATGCGCGTTCTCTCATGTTATTAACAAGACGCAATTCTATTGGCTGCGGTCACAATAGAACATTAAACCATGGTAAACGCACTCCTAACAATGGTTACCAATATGACAATCATTGTCAGGAGTGAAGTGGACGTTCATATATAGAATGCACGATGCAGTGCTAGAAGAGAAATCCCACCGAGGAAACTTTCCGAGCGGTGACCCTACGGTCTATTGCCCTAACAAAGCAGAGAAAAAAATTATCCGACCTCGGCGGGATTCAACTGAACCCTCGACCCCTGGATTGTACGCCAATGCCCTACCAACTGAGCTACGAGGTCAACTGTCTTTTCTTGAGACAGATGTGAGTATATAGATGTTGGGACTCGGTATTAGAATGTATAAGACCGCGTACCACTTCATTCTATCTCAGACGCCAGGGGCGTATCCAGAATATTTCAAAGGGGGGTCACACTTTCCATTTTCCACCAAAGGGGGGTCACACTTCCAAGTTCTCAATCTTTCTCCAGTCAGATTCTTTTATTTCTATCATCTTTTTGTTTTCAAAGGGGGGTCACGGGCACCCTGGGACCCCCCCTGGATACGCCCCTGGACGCGGTCTTTCATAACATTCGTGTCAAGAGTGAGTCAACCATAATGATCTACTGTGACCGCAACTATTGACGGATTCGTATCAAGGCTGGATCTGCTCTCTATATTCTTGGTTCTTTATTATTGTTTACCTGAAGGACCTAGGACTCCCACGAGCTCACCACTGTCAAACTGTCCTGAAACTTCTTTAATGATGTCTTTGAAATCTGAAAATAGTACAAATAACAAGAAATTAAAATATGGGAAACTAATAATTAATAATAACTAATAATTAATAATTTAAGCAACTGCGCGCAATGAATGAATGACGTCGTCGATTGTACTATTACAAAATTGTACAGTCATTGTAACAATTATTGTACAGCGATTGTAACAGTTATTGTACAGCGATTGTAACAGTTATTGTACAGTCATTGTAACAATTATTGTACAGCGATTGTAACAGTTATTGTACAGCGATTGTAACAGTTACTGTACAGCGATTGTAACAGTTATTGTACAGTGATTGTAACAGTTGTAATAGCTGAGTACGTACGTCAACGATGTCATTCCCGAAAACCATTCATATGTCTTTCATGAAAGGTACGATGCCCGGGGTACGATGCCCGGGGTACGATGACAAAGAACATATGATCGTTCATTAAAAAAGCCCTTGATCGTAGGATCGAAGAATTGTCTCTACAAATCGTCTTTTTGGGATTTCGAATAATTTAATTCATATTCATGAATACGATTCACAAATATATTAGAAGAATAGGTATATATTTACTTTTTGAATATTAACTTAAAAAATAAATAAAATTCATATTTATCTAAAAATATCTATAATAATAGATAGTAAACATGTAGGCCGATGAAATGACACGTATAAGTTGCATATCACACCATAGTCTCGATTATATCTAAACATTATTACGTCATTGTTGCCATGACATCCCAGCTTCCTCTTCCACCCTAGGGCCTCACTCTCATCCATTCACTCTTTCAGCTCAAAATAGACAAGGTGAAATCAGTAATCGAAATCATGGAAAGCAGTTTATATCAGATCCACTCAAACACTGTCGCTCAAACTTTATTTTGTTTGTTTGTTTGTGTGTTTATTTGTTGATTATTTAGTGAGTGAGTGAGTGAGTGAGTGAGTTAGTTAGATTGTTGGTTGGTTGGTTGCATTGGTTGGTTGGTTGGTGGGTTGGTTGTTTGGTTGTTAGGTTGTTGGGTTGTTGGGTTGGTTGTTGGGTTGGTTGATTGGTTGTTTGGTTGGTTTTGTTTTGTTTTGTTTGTTTGTTTGCATGGTTGGTTGGTTGGTTGGTTGTTTGTTTGCTGTTTGTTGGTTTGTTTGTTGTTGTTCTTTTGCTGTGTGTGCGTTTTCGCACACTTTAAGGGAAGCTTTCCCAAAGACGTACGCGTTGAACTGTTATAAACGTGTCTGGAACACGATTTTCTGGACCGGAAGTTAGCCCAAAGACCTCGTATTTACGGCGACAAAATGTAAAATGAAACAGCTAAAGATCTCTAAAGCTTAAAAGTTACCGGATTTTCTTCTTATTCTAGAAATGATGGCAGCTAACGGTTAGGTCAAATATGGACATATCTAACTGTACCGTTAGTCCGCTTACGTCGAAGTTTTTCATGAAAAGGCACAAGAGATGCAAACTGGGCTAACTAATGCTAACCAGTCGTCAGTTCTTATCAAAAAGGAAAATTATTCTTCCGTAATATATTCTGCCCCAGTGTATTTGAGACTAAAAGGGTTTTTGCTTGATCTACAAAACAGTACACCACTTAGTCAAGCTAAGTAGTGGATGATATAAAACTTGGTCGGATACACGTAAACTCGTGCTCGCCGGACGAGAGGACACGAAACTCGATTAAACAAAATCCCGAAGGTTGAAACGAAATTTCCATGCGTTTCAAATAGGGTAGTTTGTACAAGCTTCTTACAGTTCTTACAGCGATTTTCCTTAGTGGTTAAGGGAAAGGTGTAGGGGTCCTATAGGAACCTGCATGGAATGGGAATACATACCTTCTGTGGACTTTGGCCGTTTGCAAATGCGCAATCACACCACTTCGAGATCAAGAGGGTTAATTATTTTCTGGAGACACCGCTAGCCTTTTTATAAATTTTCTAGCTTGGAACAACCAGCGAACACTGAATAGTCATTCGAAATGATTACAAATTAAATACGATGTTATGTACATAAGTTCATGTCTTGTGTAAAAATAACCCAATTGACGAAACCGAGTGGGAGAATGTTGACTTTTCGTAATGCAAACAAGTTTTCGGAATCGGATAAAGTAAGCAACAATCGTGCTGTCATGCAATGCCTGTAAACAAATATACTGAAAGTTTATCCATTGGCAGCAAAAGACAAAATAAACGCTTTTGCGAGCAAAATTTGCTTGCAACTCAGAGGAAATGGAACAATATACACTTCACACTTCTCAACAACAAACATATGCAGAGTTTAATGAGAGGACAAAGTCAATAATAAAAGCAAGGCCTCAAGGGAGTCGGGCTTTTCAGACGAGGGTGGGCTACAGCACGTTGTTCTTATAAACACAAGTCGATGCGTATCCTAAAAAATATCATCATTTTTTAGGCCTAAACTTGCAGTTTTTAATTGCTTATCAGTTAAATTGACTGTTAATGGTAGACTAGCGTGTAACTTCGCTCAAGTAAGTGTCAGCACCAGTCAAAGTTTTAATAGCCGAAAAAAAATTTGCATTGCAATTATATTGTACTTTGAACTTCATGTTAGTACTTGTATGCTCAAACTTTCGATTTCGGTCGTCAAAGAGGTCACACTTTCCACTTCCAAAACGTTCCAAAACGTCTCATGTAGATCTTATCTGGTTCGTGCTGATGCAAAAACTGAGCACAATAGGATGGTTTTAAATTGACCGAAACGTCTACGGCAGAGATAGAGAATATTAATCAAGCACATTCAAGTATCAGTTTAATGTCAACAAAAAGTCTGTACATAAGCGTTGGGAAAAGTTAACTGACGGAAAAGATTTCTTAAATTGTATCTATTTTAATTTAATATAAAAAATATAAAAATAATCTGGCCAATTTCCAAAACCTTAACAGATAATGAAAGCTTTCCAAGAATCTAAATAGCAGTTCTACTCTCTGCTGGTCGTAAAAGTAGCAATTTAAGACCAAAATGAATGAAATTAGCATTGAAGTTGTGCAATAAGACGATATTTGTTGTCGTCAAGCGAGGTATTTTTGAGACACTGCAAAACCTTGGTTTCAGCAAAGCAGGTTGAACGATAAGTGTAAAACCACGAAGTTGAATAACAATATCCGAATCTGCTGCGCTGAATCGAAATCATTTCAGTGTCGAGTTGTCGATGTATTCTATCAAATGTTGGCTTATCAATGAACATTGCTTGTTACAAAATAAGTTACAAAAAATTTAGAATGTTTACTGCTGAGTTTATTATTATTATTTCTAATAACAGCATATATTTATTTATTTTCTTGTATAACTTAAAGTTCATTGCTAAACGACCGTATTTTCTCTTGACATAACTCGAAGGCTGGAATATAATTCTCGCCAATTCCGTTGAGGGCAATCAAATACATCTACGAAAACCCCCCTTTAAATACTTGAAATCGAACATATCTCGTCTCATCTGTTAACGGCATGGATTGAAACATTTTCGTACTAAACACGTTGCCGATGCCACCTAAGCATTTCTCTCGACGTGAATTTGTGATCATTTCTTCCTCTCATTTCTATTCAACATCAGCAAGGAATCTTGAATTTATAAAGTGTAGAATCTTCATTTAATGTTAAGAAGAAAAGCGAAATATTTTTGGCGTATTACGCGTTTAAATCGAGGCAGGTACAGAACGCGTTTACAACGACAACAATCCAACCATGAATTTCAAATCATTAATTCCGTGTAAGAAGGCAAAAAACGAAAAACCTACCGTTTCGTCCAAGTTTGACTCGATAGCTGACATCGACAAATTCTAAGTCAACTCGCTGACGAGGTCTCTGCCAGAAACTCAACTGATCCACATATTCGCCGGATTCGAGCATCGATGCTTTCGTACTGTCCATAGAGGTTGTCTCATCGCCTCCACAGCATTTTAAGCTTTTCGGTTTAGGGTTGTCCGTTCTGGAAGAAAGAAAGTTCTCCATGAGAACGAATTCCCAACGTGGCAGAAATATTTCCCCGGTTTGTTCAGTGAGTTTCCCTCGGCAGCCTTGTTTGTATTCTCTTTCTAAAGCTGGTCATGTGAGCCCTGCATTGTCTGCCTACGAATATTATTTATTATTCACCTTTATGAATAATTCAGTACTTCGCTGAAAGGAGACTCAATTCGGCAAAAGTTGGTGTCGATAAACTGCGGTCTACCAGCCGACAGGTCACAGGCCAAGGAAAATGTCACACAGGGGAAAATCGCTCACATTAATAAATTTGATCTTTTTGCAGTAGCGCTCATTACACGAGTTGCATTGTTCTTGTTGTGCGACACATGTGGCGAAATATCAGCACAATGGATTAGCATTCGAAAGGGAAATGTTTATGAATGCAATAATACAAAAGGCAAATGCCAGTAACCTAAATTTTATATGAGAAAATTCCCGTTTTTTTTATCGGCCGGAAATGAGGAAATTTAGATATTACTGCGGTGATATTTCAACGTGCCCAGTCACATTTGAAATCCTACACCTTAAAGTTCTAATACAAAAGAAATTGCTAAAGGATGTGGTACACGTGGAAACAAAAACCGCTATAGTTATAGTTATTTTTCATTTCTCTGTGAAATTATGAATACATACAAAACTTTTCTAGTAAGACTTTGTAGAGCCATGATATGACCATACCAAGAGCCACTTTAAAATTTTGGTCAACCGGAAATGACCGTGACAACGCTGACATGAACCGTCAAACGGATTAGCGTGAAAACAGCACTAAAAACAATTCGAAATTTAACAGCCCTTCAATTTGGAAATGTTTTAATTTTGTACAACCCGGAGGATCGATTCCCGGACAGCGAGTATTATGATTCAAACAAAGAACAAAGATATTTTCTTAACAAATTGCGGCCTAAATAAGACACCAGTTATCCAAGGTTCTCTCATTGTTCCGGAACAACATTTCACAGTATTTCACAGTATGTTGCTCAATTGGTACCCTTTACACAGATTGGTTTTGCACCCAGTCTAATTTTGGTCTACAGTAATTACTTGCCGGCAAGGGACATAAAAATGCTAACTCACAAACCTTGAGCAATCCATCGCGACCAACTTTCAAATTTGTGAAATGGAAAAGTCTCGAAATGATCTCTTGGTAATCAAGCCGAGAAGAACTAAGAGCAAAAGTGAATCAAGAGAACAGAACTTCCCCTGGGGGAGGGGGTTTAACATGTCTTGCTGAAAGTCACGAGGTTTTAAAGTTCGACATCTTGGTGTTGATGTTGTCCAGAGTTGTAAAAGTGTCACAGTTTAGTTCCATAAAGTAAAGATGCGCGCGCTGCTTTATTTTTACCGCGCGTACCGTACACGTGTTTACACTGGCCCTGTCAAGGTGTGCAGCATTGAAAGTTTTACCGTAAGCACAGTATTGCGTGACACGCTGAATCGGGCACAATATTGTCACAGTGTGCAACTGCCTCCTGACCGTGACAAATACAACATTTCATGACTTCTGCCGGTGCTTCGATTATGCAATGATCAGCAATGATCCCTGTACTTCCGGCACTGCTTAACGAAAGATGTATCTTCTTTACGACACTTCTTGCAAAGATGTACAAGCTGCTGTGCATGTTAGGACTGTTCGTTAATAATCACCAAGAGGGGTGGTGTTCAGTTTGAAAAAAAAGCTTTTTTAAAAATGTACCCCCTCAAATATGAAATTTTAAACATCGTACCACCCTGAAATTTGGGATTCCTGTGATGCATCTGACAGGAAGCCCATAATTATATCAAAAAATGACAGTGATTATTGCTTTCAATAAGACGCTCTTCTAAATATAAAATAACGTTTAATGATAAAGTATTCATACTAAGAGCCAAAGCCAACTCTAAGAATTGTACCTCGCAACTTTTTCTCCATAGCCAAAAAAATGTCACCCCACCCATTTGAGTTGATTTTGAAAAATGTACCCCCCTCTGAACGCCACCCCCCCCCCCCCCCCCCCCCGCTCCCCTGGAACGGACAGTCCTTTAGTCAGTTTCCCAGCTAAATTTGCCAGCAATTGAAAAATTGTTTCGTGTTTATACTAGCATTTTTACAGGACATTTTCTGCAACAATGTGCGCCATCGTGCGCAATACAGTGTTGCATCGTGTGCCCACCCCTACAAATGCCGTGTGTAGTCTCGTCACGCAACGATGTGTGTGGCAATGGAGCGGACGTTGCGTGACGAGACTAAACACGGCTGCGAAAGAGACTAAACAGTTGTAGGCTTAGGGGAGAATTCTGCTTCTGCAACGTTACACCGGCAACATTCTTTGGGCGAAGCTGCGGTACGTGTAACTGGTGCGCACGATGTGGCAGAAATGTTCCACGTGTCCGAAGAGCCGGGAAAAGTGTCCTTAAGGTGATTCCTCTGTAATAGTTTCTATCATCAAAATCGTTTAAAATTGGTATTTTGTAGATTTGAGTTAATTATCAAATAGCTAACACAAAAAGAGGGGGTCACCATGCTTGTTTAGGATATATTTGGCTTCAAATACAAGAGATTTAGCAATTTCACGCGAACGTTCGATATATTCCCGCTGCTACATTGCTAAGTCTATCTGGTCACAGAAAGACTCAGAAATAGCCCTAGTAATTAGTTTGAAACAGGAAAAATAGTAAAATATCTTGTAAGAAAGCTCATTTTAACCTCGGTTAAGTACAACTGCATTTTTTTTCTCATTTTCACAGCTACTTAAAAAGTACCATACCCGCGTAAATTTCGATTTTTTGACATTTTTAGTGCTCAAATTTATGCCTATAAACGTCAATTTCAGTCTATGTTCCTATCGCTAATTTTTATTAGTTTCAAATATGTTGTGTGAATCACTGCAAGAAAGCAGGTTTTGAAATAAGAAATGGGGGTCACGGTGCTCGTTTGCGAGATATTTTGTGAAACATCATCATAATAGAGCTCAAAACGGCACTTTTCGAGAAGGGAATGAGGCGAGTTTCGCAAAACTTGCTTTTTATCGCACCAAAGATTAGAAAAATTTCCAAAATCGAGTTTTGTATCCTTTTTGATTATACCTTTAAAGAAAATGCTCGTAAAGTCACGATTTATGCTTTTTGAACCATGCGCAGTAGGCGTGCGCGGTGCAAAACAGAGGAATTACCTTAACAGTGATTTGATGTGCGCAGTCGACAAAGCTCGAATTTCGCTCTACTGATCGCACCTAAGGGACGGACCATTACATTTTTGATTTTTTTTTTGCGTGCGCGATATTTTTTCCCTTCGTGGCTGCGCAGGATTTTCTTTTTACTCATTATTTGCTTCTTGCCCATTTCATTTTCATGCAGTGGCGGGGGGGGGGGGGGGGGGAAAGGGGTTGGGAGTTACACAAAGTACAGTAACCATACCCCCCCCCCCCCCCCCATCTCCGCGATCCCTGTGAAAGGAACCATACTTTTCGTTTGTGGCTTGTAAATAATTTTCTAAAAACCATATTTCTCTCTGGAGATATTGGGGGGTAAGCCCTCAAGAGATACTTGCAATAAATAAGCATTTGCTAAGAACTCCTGTGGCTACCCTTGCAAATAAAACTTATCCTGCTACAAAAGCTTATCCCTTCCCTGCTCTAGTCTATAAATAAATAAACAAACAAACAAACAAATAAATAAGTAAATAAATAAATGAATGAATGAATGAATGAATGAATGAATGAATGAATGAATGAATGAATGAATGAATAAATAAATAAATAAGTAGATAAATAGAGTGATCTCACTTAATCCATGAAAAAGTACAAAATCTACTTTGTACTAAAAAATATAAAATCCTTTGTTTTCCATTGTTTGTTAGTGCTATTTTGCATTATTTAGCTAGTACAATTTCATGGATTAAGTGTGATCACTCTAAATAAATAAATAGATAAATAAACAAATAAACAAACAAATAAATAAATAAATGAATAAATAAATAAATAGCCCATCAACAAATAGTATTTCCTTGGATATATTATAAGTATAATCAGCATTGATTTTATTAGATCATTACAAGTATTTGATATCTATAAAAACTGTTAAAATGAATTAACTTATAAAAATGTTCATTGATTTTATTAATCTAAAATGATTACCTTGCAGCATTAAGTGCTTGATTATAAACATGTAGTGAATATTTGATATTTCTACATGGATATGTATACATAAAAACCCACCACGTTACTACAACTGCTCACCATTATTCACACTCCAGCGAGTTCGTACAAATCTTCCAGGTCAAGGCATCAAAGCTATTTATTTTACATTTGTTTGAAGCCTTAACTTGAAATTACTGTTTGAAGTTATTCAGGTTTATTTTGAAGTTACCCAAGTGAGTAAAGGCTCTAATTACTTTTTTTTTTTGGGGGGGGGGGGGGGGGGACCCATAGATGTAAATTTGATACCTCCAAAGAAAAGAATTCTGAAGTGTACATTAGCACTAGAATATTTTGTATCACTTGGGCAAGTTTTTCAGGCATCCACACAGAAAGGAATAGTTTGTATATGAAGCTTTGCACTAGTACTAGAACAACTACCCAACAATCAAACAATCTACAAGCCTCGTGAAAGCCTCATTTTCTGAACTATACCAAAGGAAACCTAAAAATACATTACAGTACACTAAGACAACTAAATACACAAGTTTTTACTATATTATACTCCTTTTTAGTCTTTGAACACAGACTTATAGAAATCTTCCAAAGACCCTAGTCGTCTGGCTCATTATTAATTCTTAATTATAAAACCTCAGAAATTGTAAAAGGAGTTGAAGTGTTAACTTTAAAGTTCATAAAGATTGGGTTTGCTCACAAAGAACGGTAATATTGACTCACAGCACCCACTCTGTTTTCTGTTTTTAGAAGAGGAGAATATTGACTGTAATAAACAGTGTTAAGTATTATAAATTACAATGATTATCATTGCACAAATCACAAACTATATTATAATATAATATTTCTGGCTCCCAGTAGCTACAATACTGGTAAATGTTAAAACACATAAAAAATCTTTTTTCTTTTCAAAACATTCACTGATTAACACATTAATTATGTACAACAACATTGAGTAGTGATTGCTAAATACAACATGAACAAATGACTAGTTTTTACTAGTGACATAAACATCAGTAAAAGCAACATACACACATTCAATAATGTACTGGTCATGACTGAATTGTCTTACACTGTCAGGGGACTGGATCCAGGGTTTAGACTGAGGGGGTTCACTTCACATTATCTTGTTCCTGATATTTTTCTTTCTCAGCATAAAAATGTTTATTTTTAGGATGAGATAAGGTATTCCCAGGCACCCAAGGGACCCCCTGGATCTGCCCCTGACTATATAACTATGAATCTGTACATGTTGATTGTGCTTATGTTTATGGTGTTTTGAAAAGATTTTCCAAGTATAGAGAGATGCATGGTTGTCTGCACCCAACCCTGATATCAAGAGGGTAAGGGTTAGGAGCCCCCTAGACCATGCTTCAACAAGACATGTTTACAAGTATTTGACTGTGAAACTGTCTCTTTCTTTACTGTGCAAATCAAAGAACCATGGGCACACAGATATATTTCAGGAATGTGTCTGTTGTTTTTTGGCCAATCAGAAATTGTTTTCTAAGAATGAGTTTCTGATTGATTGAGAGACATTTCTAAAATACTTCTAGGTGCCCATGGCTTTTTGATTTCCATAGTAACATAACAGACTCTGTTTGCTTACATCAATGTTTTCCCATTACAATCCTCTTGCAAAAAACCTGATTCTTTGTTTAAACTAAGCAAAGTAACCTTAGTTAATTCCCCAAGAGGACCCTAATGCGAAAACAAAGACACAACTGAATATTAGAGTGATTTTTGTATGAGTGGGAAAGTTACCGCGCCGTACCGTGACTGTATCAGTACCGTAGTTTCTTTAAAAACATTCGTAATTCCTGCCATAACCGTACCGTGCAGTGACCATGCCGTTTTCCCAGTCATACGAAATCGGCTCTAAGGTGTACAGCATTCTGTCCAGAAGTTGTGTTATGTGCGTAGCTCATTTACTAGTGGATACAACACAAAACGTACTAGTATCCTTTTTCTAGTACCTGATGTATACCTACATGTATGCTATTTCTTTCTCAGCTCACTAAAAATGACAAGCTTCTGGACAGGATACCACAGCTACAGTACAGTTACAGAGACTGCCTCACAGTCTTTCCTAATTTTTTAGAAGATTTAAAAACTACAGAATACATTATGATATAAAATATCACTTATATTAATTTACTATGGCAGAAGCTGAGACCTCTACATTCTCCATTGTCAGTGTTTGTACAAGATTGTCCCCAGATGTCACTGTTGATGTTGGAGTAATCTGATTGGGTGACCCAACCAGTTGATACTCTCCTCTAATAACATTACCATTATGGACCATTGTCGGTAATGGTGAACCATGAATATTGGGACTACTTTGCTGAATACTGGAGAGGATGAGGTTTTCGGCTGCTGATGTTTCAATTTGTGAGGTAACAGATGATGTTGCAATAGTCGGTTGAACAGTAGGTGTGGTAGTTGAACTAGTAATGGTATACACTGTGCTTGCATTTGAAGGTAGTGTGACAATAACAATATTGCTTCCTTGCTGAAGGGTGACATTGGGTGGTAGCTGGACAGTACCAGAGAGAATGGTTCCACCAGAATTGACAAGAGTTGGTACTGCAATACTGCCAGATGGCAGTGTCTGGATTTGTACTGTGTTAGATGGGATGCCTTGCTGGCCAGCAAGTAGGTTGGGTGCAATAGGAATGGTGCCAACTTGGGTTGGAACTAAGGAGTCTGGCCAAAATCTCTGGGCAGGACGACTTTGGATTTTAGATTTCTTGGCCTTATGAGCATCAGGGTTTCCAGCGTCCAGTATTGGTTGCAAGATACGCCTCCTTGCATTTATAAACCTTCGACAATAAGATAAAAAATAACCTCAGTGTCTGTTTGCTTCCTTATCTTTCAAAGAACTGTTAGTAAATATGTTTGCTGAGGTCATATTTTGTAATTCGTGAACCTCAGGAATGGAGGGGAGGTGTTTTCTTCATTCTCATGGTGCCTTTTTATGTATTAAAATGTATCTTTTACATAAACATTTTTTGAGGGAATTCGAAATTTGAGGAAAGGGGGCAAGGTGCAGTTCATTTGAGCCTAGCTGAGAGATACCAGATCTAGATACCATCTGAAAATATTATACCAACCAACTCATAAGCTTCAAACCTAAAAAGTCACACCCACATACATATATAAAAAATTTTAACTTAAATATTCTAATGTATAAAATGAATAAGTTACTCACCAATTATTGACTTGAAGAATAGTCAAATCTGTTTGTGCTGCAATGGCTCTCTTTTCATCTTCAGTTGGGTATGGGTGCTGGAAACAAATTCAAGTCAGAGTAAATATGTCAAGAGTAAATGACCAAATATATATACAATTTACTCCCTCTCTCTATCAGAGCTCTATTTGATGGGTACATGTATTCAAAGCTTAAGAATGCCATTGTACGTGGGGTTGTCCATATTAATGTATAAATGTATAAATCCTCCAACCACATAGAATTAAAACAATTTAATGAGCCAAGCTTTCAGACAATGTGTCCATCATCAGGGCAAGTGAAAAAGTACAATACGCGCGAGGTGAGAAATAGCATACAGTAACTATGGTGATCGTAACGGTAACTAGCACGCTCAAATTACAATTGCGTGTGTGCTAACTCGAGATAGAATGGAGCTATTAGAATATAATATAACTGATAAAAACTAAGAAATGATGATGAAAAAATGCAATCTGAAAAAATCAAATCAAATATAAATATTTTAAGCTTATTAAACTACATGGATTAGAGAGAAATTGAAACAAATACATAAGTGAAGTCATGAGGGGTAAAACTCAAGATCTTTAATTTAGATCTCTCTCATTTAGAATAATAATAATAATAATAATAATAATAATGAACATTTATATAGAGCCTATCCAGAATCTGCTCTAGGCACTTTACGAAAACATATAACATGCCGGTTTAGATGCTGACGACCCGTCCATGAGGCAGATAGTACTGGGTTACATGTTACCAGTAGCAGGCTCCAACCTGACCTGACCAGTGATACTTTTTAAAATCACCTATCACATGCACTGGTTACACAGTTTAGTTTTGGTGCACAAAAACTTTGTGCCACACAGTTCATTGACTTGCGTGGTAAATACAAAATGGAGGAACACACACAGATACCATTTGTTACATCATCCAAACAATATACATTTCCAGTATGTGTTCTTACCATTGAATGTGAAAACAACCATGTCTTCATAATGTTGGTTGCCTGTTTAGGCAAGACTCCTCTTTTTGTTTTCTTCTTCTCTGGAGTTTCAGTGGGAGAATCTAGGTCAAGACTTGGTAACGGAATAGGAACAGGGACAGCAATCTCTATTGGCGATCCTGCATTCATAGAACTTGTAGGTGTGGTGGGTGAAGATGTTATAGCTGTAGTTGTGCTAGTGGTTGTTTCTGTGTTGAACTGCGTTGATGGAACCTGTGTTAGCACGAAGGTTTGTGGAGTTGAGGTGACAACAACAGACTGAGGTTGCTGCTGCTGGACATATGCTATACTTGTTGCAACTTGTTGCTGTACTGGTGTGGTGATGACGGTACCACTGGGTGGGGTTGCCATAGCAACTGTGCATGGGTTAGCAGCAGGAGTAAAGTATGTAAGTTGTTGTTCTGTGAGCTGTTGTGGTTGTTGTTGTGGTTGTTGTTGAGGTTGCTGGTGAATGAAGAGCTGCTGAGGTGGTGATGTTGGAAGTTGTTGTAGTGTTTGCGTCATACCACCTATCACTGATGAAGAGAAATTTGATGATGGTAGTGGACTCCGAAGAAGATTATCACTTTGCATTTTGCCTTTAAGACAAGCAATATATCTCTGACAAAAGTCCTTGCAAAGTTCATTCACTTTTTCCAACTCTAATAAGTGAATTCTAAACACTTGAATAGCCTTGACAATCTGGAATAAAATACAATTGAAATTATGTAAAACAGTTCCTTCCATTCAATCAGAAAAAAAAAGATTCTCAGTATTACAAGTTTTCCATACAACTGGTATTTTACAGAAGAGTAATAATATATGTATTTGTTTTTATTAATTCATGAGTAGAAGCAGAGCAGCATAGCAGTGTGAAAAGGAGCCATGCCACGCCATAACCATACTACCATTTTCGTTCAAGCATTTAGCATGAATCAAATAATACATTTGTTTATGCTTGAAAGGCCACATTTTGTCAGCTAAACTTTGACAAATTAAATCAACCAGCTTTGGGGAGGAAACCAATCACGTTTTGGAGAATATATGTTTTTTTCACATGATTTAAGTATGTTTTTCTCTCATTTGTATGTTAGATTCTATCCATGATTTCCTTTCAAAGTAAAGAAGTTTGAAAGAAGTTATTCTACAGGAAAGCCATTAGGTGAAGATCTGAGGTGTTTAATCACTGATAGAATGTTGCAAGAGTGTGGTTGATTTAATTGATCAAAGCCAAAGGTTAGCTGACAACATCGCATTTGAAACATAAACAATGTGCAATTTGCTTCATGCTTTTTTTATGCTTGAACAAAACGGTAGTATCAGTACTGTGATACATGTATCTATAAAAACATTCAAACTTCCTGCCATCGTGTCATGACTGTGAGTTTTCACAGTTCCCCAAAAACTCCTCTAGCACACAAAAACTCAGTGCTACATGATTGCACATTTACCTTACAGATATACCTATTTCAAAAAAGGTTGTTGGAAAATAGGCCTATGAAGCCCATGTGAAGTTAACAAAACAGGGGATGGGTAATTACAAAACTTCTATCACTTTCCGGAAGCCTTTGGTCTTGACTTTTAGCATCAACATAAAAAGTTTGTTGTATACTGTGGTTATGATATTCTGCGAACTCTGACCTTCAAACAGTCCGTTGGAATTTGGTCATTTGCTTCAGCCCATCAAAACGTCAAATAATGTCAAAATTAATACTAAAAGTATCTAAAATCCTACAAAATCACCAAATACAATCTTTAGACAATATATAAAAGTTATACTGTCATTTTAGTATTAATCATTTCTCGCATTAGTGAATTTTACCTTTGATTGACAGAAGCAAAAACATTGTTTGAGCACTGTCGGAGTTCTCAGAAAATCGAAAACTTCTGTAAGGATGAGACAAGCAATATATGAATTGCTGTGGTGATATGTGACTATGTGGTTTTATGCTGTAATTTATTACTTCTACGCCCCCCCCTAAAAAAAAACATACTACCTTTTGGGTGTGTCATGTAGGCTTGTGGACTTATACCCAACACTGTTTTTTTAAATACATAACATTTTGTGTACATGTGTGAAAAAAAGCACCCAAAGTTTTCAACAGAATTTCAGAGGCAGTACAAATACAACAATAGGCAGCTGAGGATGGGTTATGTTGACAGAGAAATCCATGATCAGAAGACAAATATCAGAGTTAGAATAACAGGCGGCTGTTTGTCTTCACAGCTGGCAGACTTCCACCAGTTGTAAGCTGATTCTGATAAAACCCTTAGCATGGACACAATACATGAAGGCTTAAAATCAAGTCAAGAACCATTCATAAATAAGTGAACATATAATACCCATATGGAATTTGGCTCTATAAATCGAGAATCCAATTGAACAGGGATGAAAGAAAGTTAGTTCAAGACTCAGTGTGAAACAAAAGTAAACATGAATACCTGAGATAATGTTTAGTCTGAATTGGTAGTATTAAAAATTACACACTACCACACATGGGATTATTTACTACACAGGAACTTAGCATAGACAGTAAGTCTGAGTAAAATGCATTAACACATAGCAGGAAAATTTGAAGGTTTAAAAACTTAACTGATGATCAGAGTATTTGCCTTTAGTTTGGAGTACAAATTAAGTTATCTACTAAAGCCAGGTCACCATCAATCACTGTCACAAAAATTAACATGATTACAACCCATAAACAGATCGAGATTTCTTACCACAAATTAAATCTGTAACCTTTGTGTCATTTATGTGCACCAATAATATAATCGACACACAGTCAAGAACTTATATTTACCAGACACTTCCTGACCTCGTGGGATCAGCTAAAAGCTGACCAACAGTAAATAGCCCATTATTTTGGCTACAAACAAATGGTGCTCTAATATGAAAGAGATGTTTCCAAAAATATGCTGAAACTAAGAATAGAATATTTTCATTGGAAGTGTCTACAGAAATCATTGAATGGGAAATATTGTGCCACTGGCCATGATAACATGATAAAATTGTCATGCAATTTTGAGCATCAATTTTGAATGTTTGATATTTGAAACAGTTATAAACTGTTAGTAACAAAATTCCATCAGATGAGTTTAGATATTTGTAATTCAAAAAAATTATATAAATCTTTTGGTAGTAAAGTGTTGCTTAACATTCTTCCCTTAGCACTTAGCTGTGGATAAGAACTACTACATGCACAACAGATGGTGTATACTTTATCTAACAATAGGTGCATGAACATATAACACTATTATTGAGCAGCTTTCCCTTTAATATCATTACATATCAATAAAAAGTAAACATGAAGAATTTCTATATTTATTATATGCTTTGCAAAGGTTATTTCAACAGTTGGCATAATTTCTTCATGATATCAACATACATGTATATATTCAACATTGATATTCCATATAATATCATTCTTCAAGATGTTTTTAAAATATTGTTTTTGTTGTGATCTCACTTCAACAATCACAATATTATTCAAAATACTAAATATTTCTATCAAGATAAGAAACTATCTCATTTTTTATAAAATTCTCTTTTTGAAATTTTGTAATTTGTATCAATCAACAACATCAAAAACTATTTAAAATCCTAAACAGCATAATAAAACAGTTAGAACATACATGTATAATTCAACAGACACCAGAAACCGCAAGGTTTCATGATTCACTGTCTGAAAATGTCTTTAACTTACAGAATTTCAACTATACTACTATAAAGTTGATAAGTAAAAACATTTTAATTAAATAAAATAGGGATCAAATTTATTAATAAGGACTGGAATTTTTGAGATAAAATCAATGAAAAAGGGTGTATCATTACAAAAGCTAACCTTTAATAATCATGTGTATTTATTTGCAATCAGAATTTTAGATGAAACTTCAGCTCTATCAACAATTTTCTTCTTGTGGCTAAATTTATCTCTGATCACAAATATCAAAAACCTTTAAAAAAATGATTACAACCACGAAACACCACAAGGATAAGGAAACAGGAGATAGTGAATTACACTGACAGTAGGGAATTTAATTTCATGAGAGTAATTACAATTTATTTTTCTGTGTAAGATAATCAATCACTATCACTAATGATCAATCAAGTTATGTAAAGGTGTGCCATTATTAATTCAGTTGATGGAATACCTTACTGTGCTTCACAGTTCCATTCCACAAAAGCTTACAATACATACTTGATTACTTGGTAAGTCCCCTACCAGAGCTCTTGTAAAAACATAAATTCATAAACTTCGAAAATACACATGAGACTAACTTCTGGAATAAACAAGATAATAAAGAAATGTAATTCTAGAATGTTAACAATGAGAAAAAACTCAAAAGGAAATTTAAAAATATTGCAATTGATTCAGATGGACAAATGTGTGATTGTTTTTTTGGTTGCCTAAATGTCTGCCCACATAGATTTATGGTTTCAAAATAAAATGCTATAAATTGATAAGTATAATACTGAAATTATCTGTGTGGAGAATTTGGTAACGATGTCAAACTCTTTTGGTCACGGTCAGAAGCTAACTTACACAGGACAAAAGACTTCAAGAAAATAAAACCTTAGTCGACAATAACCGATGTTCAGCACAGTTTAAAATCACCTGTTGAGTAAATGATCATTTCTCGCCATAATCACGAACCATTTAGTACAATATCTCGTGTCTTTTATTTTTAGATATGTAAATTTTCCCCACAAAGAAGGAGCCTTTCATGAACTGCCATCAACAAGTTTGAAATTCAGAATTGTTTCATAAACAAAAACCGTACTAACAACTGGTTAACGATTCTGTTAGTCAAATGTTTTTCTATCGAGTTAGGAGGAAAAATAAAGCAATCGTAGATACATCGATCGTCATGATGAGGCGACTAAACGCTGCACATTTGTGTTCAATGTCGAGTTCTTTATAGACACGAAAGTCTTGCCATTGTGTGAGCGCGGACGTACAAGTCAGCGAAATGTCCCACTTCACAACAAATATTTAAAATCTCAAGAGTTTCGATGTTCTAAGGGCTGTATTGAATAAACTAATCCATGGGGGACAGATGAAGTGAATTGTCATCAACTAAAAGATGTTTTTTAACACCAAAAGTGAGACTTGAAGAGACTGGAAAAAAAGACGAACACAAGCGAACTCGTATAACGCACTAACATTCTGTAGAAATCATTAAAATAATCTAACTGAAAGGATTCGGAAATTATCCCTAGTCGGGAGTCTGTTGATGACCAGAGCTAGCAGTTTGCACTGATCACCAAGCATAAACAGAGCTCAGCGAATCATACTCAAAGGAAATGCAGAATATTTTCTTGTCGATTTCTTACAGTCCTAAATGGCTTTTTTCAGGTGACACTTACCAAATTATCCAGCTCCTGATCGTCCGTAAAGAAGGGCTTTCCTTCTCTATTATGCTGCATTATATAGTTCTTGATATCATTGTCAAAAGTGGCTGACGTTGGGCACTCACTGGTCTGAGTTGCGACTTCACACTTTTCAAGCAACATGGCTAGTAACGGGAACAAC
The DNA here is from genome assembly GCA_029948255.1 of Telmatactis stephensoni. NCBI lineage: Eukaryota > Metazoa > Cnidaria > Anthozoa > Actiniaria > Isophelliidae > Telmatactis > Telmatactis stephensoni. The sequence goes on from JALIZF010001923.1 coordinate 734,575, forward strand.
GGATGCCGATAAATAGCTAACTTTTCTCCATCAATGTTTTGAACGGCCAGATGAGCTTCCTCGTAGGCCGGTGGCAGCTTCTCTTGAGCCTGCTGTAGGCCAGAAAAGGGAGAGCTGACGACAATGTTTGGCTGCGTAGAAAGCATGCTACGAGAAGAAACACTATTGTTGATGGGGGACTGTTCCATATGGCAAATACAGCACCTACAAGACGAGCAGAAATAAAAATCGTGAGTTGCTTTACCGGCCACATTTTCCTAGATTCGTCACACCAACAAGAACAAGAGCTGTGCTAATTGTTTCGGTGTTAATGTGTTTGTATGGTAGTTTGAAAGACTCACAATTGGTCGTTATTAAAAAGAACTGCCCGCGGTCGACATTGACTGGCAGTGCCTCGTGTCACTCCAAAGCTAAATGTAAAAATACACAGCCGACAACGTCACGTGACCAATCTTTGGGCATTATTACTGCCGTTTTCAATGCCTTGTAGCAGTTTTATAAATCCTTTTCCTGCTCTCAAAGCCCAAATATCCTATAAAAGTCGTTCTAATTATGTAATAAAATAGTGGTAAAATGAACTGGTAAATTGTTTTAGTCTAATCTATCGATACTTCAGCGGTAATGACTCACAGGAGAAGGTCACGTGATTGTTACATCAGTTTTAAAGTTGTTGACATCATTAGCAGGACTTTAGCCGCGCATTGTCTTTCCGCTTGCTTGGTTTCTCGCTTCTTGTTCTTTAGTCCTTGAAGATAAATGATGATCGTAAAACGTGGAGGAGTAAGCACTACTCGACTCGGTACCATTTTTTTTTCTTTGTCACAAAAGAGAGAAACAAACGGAGAGAGAATTGATTTTGGATTTTTCAGTTTTCTTTTTGCACTGCAGTGAAAGTTCGAAATTTCCTATACTTCTACTTGTGCCAAGTTCATTTTTTGACCATTTTAAATTTTTAACTGCATCTCGATTCTCAAGTTATTTTACTATTTTATCTCTTTGTTTTTGAAAAGAATGCACCCTTTTCTAGTACAAGAAACTTGACTTGTTTCGCACTTCTTCCAGCTTTTCCTTGGCTTTGTGAATGTTCATCTCATGATCTATGCTTTCTCAGTAGTCAAAGTAGGGCTAATAGTCAAGTCTGCCAGGAAATGTGCAAGCGAAAGACAGATTAGATTATGATCAACATCTCCACGACACACTATCAACTTACTAAGCCTTGAAGCAAAACAACAACGCTTCGAGTTTCAAGTGAACAATGTATCATAAGCACTTGGACAGAAAGGCGCACTGACTATTCACTGCATTTGCGTATACATCACAGCCGTTTACGTTAGACAATTCTGTACTCCAAATTACTTTATATTATCTAATACCTGACCAATTTCGAATAAAAATTTCCTGACTTTATCAAGCACTGACAGCAGCTCACGAATCAGAACAATCGAAAAGTTTCCCTTTCTAATTCACCCACTATTAATAACAAGAGAAAAAACACCTTGAGAATAAAATTAGTTTTAATTGATTATAAATATCTTTTCTTGTATGTATTAGGTTATCATATTGGATTTTTAGTCAAATTTACACAAGAGGAAAACCCAGCTCTTGTAAAAAGACGGTTTAGATTGACTATCATTGGCAAGAACGGTCGATATATTAAAATTTGTTCACTCTATTTTATTATACAAGAGCAAATACGCTCCGGCATTGCGAGAAAATTTATTCAAAATCATTACTAAATAGAATTTCAAAAGTAAAAATTTGCCTATAGCGCGTAACCATAGCAACCATGACGTCACCCTTGATTTTCCCATTTGGAGCTTCCGGATAAGGCGTGCTGATCTCCAAATGTACCATTTATTATTCCACTTCCTAAATTTCCGTAGATAATCGATTAAAAACGTTAAAACTATCAGTAAACGGGAGCTTTATCCGTTCGATTTGGATTTCGTTTGCCCATCAGTGTTCTTTTCATGCAAGCTATACACAAATCGCATCCTTCCTTCGCTTCTTGACAGATAAGATTAAAGTTTAGAAATCCATGTGGGAGGTCCTCAAGGATGTAGACTTCCACTTCCTTTCCAAGAGACCGTAAACGACGACCAAACTCGATGGAATCGTCGAGCAGGGGATCCAGAGAGCATGCCTACATGAAAGAGAAAAAAACAAAACTCTTATTTCCTCTTATTTTCCTAACGAGGTTATAACAGAGGCGCGTCTCTCTACAGTGACACGCTGAGAGTAAGTTTGATTTAATTTGGAACACAAGTGTTTCTCTTGCTTTTTTAGAGCATCTCCCCGAGTGTTTATATCACAACAGAAGCACAAGCGACCGTTTTATATTTCTTTTATAAAATATTTTCCGACATTTTTACGCGTTTCTGTTCTCTCGTCAGACATAAACTCGGTCGGGCCAGCCGAGCTCAGCGCGCGCGCGTTCCATCTGAAATATACAACTGGGTTTAACTAATTGAGCAAAACATGGTTCGCTGTAGTAATGTTTTTAACCTGAGCCTGTTGACAAAAAATAGGTGAAACTCAAATTGACATTTGTTTTTTTGACTACATTGTGGAATGACACAGAAAAAGAGAGGGTTAGGGGGCGTCGTTTCTCTCAGCTATTTGGCGACTTCCCGTCACTTCGAGCTTTCTGTGCCACAATTAGTTGTTTGTTTTCTTTTTGAACAAGACAAAACAATTAGGCACTTTAATACCAAGAACTAATTAAGCAATACAAAATGCGCACGCACGTCTGTACTGTGATATAAACACTCTGGAAGATGTAGAGCACAATGTTCTCTACATGTTTCAGAGTGTTTATATCACAGTACAGAGACATAAGCGATCGCTTTATATTGCTTTTATAAAATACTTTCAACGTTTTTGTCCAAGCCATGTCTCTGTCCTCAACACTAGTGAAAAACGTTTGCGCATGCTTGTAGTCACGTCTTGGTGCTTTTGTAAACTTATGTAAATTTGGCTTTAATGCTTGCCTTCAACTTCATTAATGCAATATCTTTGTCTTACGAAAGTATACAAGAGAAATTTCATGTATACACAGAGAACGCGAGCATTTCATTTCATTTCCAACTCACACATTTCTTAAGAAAGCATCGAAATATGCACGCATGCGCAGACGTTTTTCACTAGTGTCTGTCCTCTGATATAAACATGGTAAGCAGCCAATCAGCGTGCACGTTATATCTCAAATATTACCACATATAAATTACACACATCTTCTTAGAAAAGATTCTTTAGTTTAAATTGCCTTTCGAACCACTTTGAATTATGGAATTTTTTAGGGGGGACACACTTTTCAAAGTAAAATTTATCTAAGATGTGATACATTGCAAAATGCGAAAACTAAGCTTGATATTGAAATGTGTGGTTAAGGAGATATTTACAAGTATTTTAAAACCACTTCAAGAGAATTGACGTCCCTCAAAACAGTCCCATGATACAACGAGGGCGTTCATTTCAGAATGGTGAATATTAAAGTTGATTAAACGATGGGGGATACACATTCCGTTTAGGACGTGCGCGGATGTGAGGTGGTTGTATTCGTAGGATAGGAGAATAAAACAAGTTTTACTTTCTTCTCTAAATATTCATTGGGCTTTCTGTGATTTTCCCCTGAATTATCTTTAAGAATTGAAGCATATTTTAGGAGAATTTAGAATTTTATCAGACATTACTTTTTGTGGGGTCGGACCTCTTCCCCGTAGAGGGAGGGGTGGGTATTCAATTTATACTTACCACAATGTCTATAGGAGGTAGAGTAGCAAGCATCTCATCAGGAGCGACTAGTGGTGACATGTAGGGGTTCTTTGCAATGGGTAAAGACACTTGTGACATTGATCTTCCTTTTGTTTCATTACCCCCTAAAATCTTCTCCACCTCTTTCAAGGGCGGGCTCCCAACCTGGTTTTCAACCGGTAGAATTATGGTCTCTCCATATGGGGACTGTTTGGGATCAACGACGTTAACCACGTGGCACTGGTCATCGTTGCGGCTGTACTGCATCTCCTTGTGTCCATACTCATCTCCCAGGGGATCGTAAATTTGTTGTGCAACATATACTTCTTTGTGATCTTCAATGTTCAGCTTTAGAAGGCGATTGCTTTCCATGTGAATACTATTACAAGGATGACCATCTATACAGTGGTCTTTCCTTGGGTAATCGTTGGTAAACATAGTCGATTTATTCATATGATTATCAAATTCATGGTCATCTTTGAAGGAATGGAATATTTCTGGGGGTGAACCTTCTTCAAGAACTGTTCCAGAGCCTTTGCAATGGTTAGGTTGATAATTATGATGACGATGATGACTGCTATAGGATTCACTTCCAATTACAAAAGCTCGCTCGTTATGATGATGATGATTAACATATGATTCACTCAACGAAACCGCATTTTTTATAAGCACACTATTCTTCAAATTTGTATCTGAGTTCACTGGTGAACTAGGACAGCTATGAAAGGACTCCAAACCAGGGCTTGGCAAGTCTTTAGAAGGACTTGTATCACATGACCGTGGTGATTTCCGCCCAGCTTTAAACTTCTCTAAAAACGAGTTTGGTCGCGTTTTGTTGATATCCATTGGTAAAGATGAAGAAGTTTGCTTCCTAACCAAGGTAGAGTTAGAAGGTGTCTTGGTACATTCCTCAAAAGGGGACTTGCCTAGACCAGCATAAGCCCCAAGACATGCAGACAGTATACCAGTTGGGAGTAGGGGATCCATTAGGCTTAGCAGTCTTGATGGAGACGGGACGTACTGGACATTGAAGGGTGAGTATGCAGTCAGCAAGGAATCTGGCCTGCGGATTCCATACTCTGCTGCTCGCATACACACGGCGACACTTAGATTTCCACCTGTGAACCAAAAAGGAATTTTACTAAAGGCCTAGACATGATGTAACATTTTTTACAACATCAAATTAATGTAACACAGTTGTACTGTGTGTCCAGCACCCTTGAATGTTGCACACAATGATGCAGAAGTAGAACTCCATCCTAACACTCAATAGAAGTGGACACATCTCCCAGAGTTTTCATACATCACAGTTTACCATCACAAGCCCCTAACTTTTAATGTTTTGTGAGAGCTTGTGTCTGTCCTCTAATATAAAACCATAGCCAGAGTACACATTGAAACTATAATAACAACCAATAGTTTCAAATAATAGTCTACATGGTCTCAAAATGAGATGCACAATCCCACTTAACATAGCCTGTCATCATAGTTAATGGACAGGAACCTCTCCTATGAAAGCCTGGTTTTCACAAGCGATGGAAGCAGAAGCAGAAACAATATACACAGACTCAGTAATGCATGTTCTTTGTCTTTTTTCACACCTATGTGAGAAAATAATGCAACACTGAGTCTGCATTTGTTGCTTCTGTTTCTGCCTCTGTTGCTTGTGAAAACCAGGCTTAACTATGCTGTAATATATTCTACTAAGAATGTTGTGAATCTATTTATTTATTTATTTATTTATTTATTTATTTACAAAGCTTTCACCAATATAATAGAATGAAAATAAAAATAATAATAATAAAATAAAAATATATATATAAAGGTGAGGGACACACAACAGAGCTGGGCTCCAATTAAAGTGTGCCCTATGAATAAAAATAATTTACATTAATTAAAATGGCATTCACAATCCTCTTGGGAAAAATTTACAGTAAAGGTCAACAAGAACACGGGCTAGCTTGTGAAAGCCATACAAGATAAATACCTGCTGAGTCGCCTGCCACACATAGGTACTGAGCAGTTGAGCCTAACATGTCAGCATTTTTCACGGCCCAGGCATAGGTAAAGAAACACTCCTCTAAGGCACGTGGAAAAGGTGCTTCCGGTGCAAGGGAGTAGTCCACTGATATGATAGGGACATTCATTTCTTTGGCCCATACACGTAAATACATCTACAACAATGAATCAAAGTCAAAGTGTGGTGACTTCACTGAAAGTTGGTAACTCAAGACTCCCAACAATGTGCACAATTTACATCATTCATTGTTTCAACTTCCATCTATGAGTACCATCGTGTAGATAGAGGGGATAAGGGGCAACACAACACACTGGACATTAAATATCATTTTTGTGCATCTTTTTATAGCTTTGAAATAAATTTATTAAGTATGACACAGGATACTTTATGCCCTCTCCCTATCAGTGCTCAATTTCACGGGATTTTTAATAAAGCTTTAGCTATACTGATGGGAAAGAAGTTGTGAGGTCACTGAGGATGTGCTGTCCCTTTCCAGAGGGTACGCTCTCCATCTGGGCCACACAAAGAGAATGTAATTATGCACCTGCAACAGTCTGCTCATATCAACTAAGTATTTATCACGGTCCAATTGTATAAAACATAATATCAGACATAACTGCTAACATCAGACAGTCCGTTGAATGTCTGACATAAACAGGTATGTTCAACGTTAAGTTTTATGCAACTAACCCCAGTACCTCATGTGACTTTGATGACTGAGAAACAAATCCACCACCATGAATATGAAGAATGAGTCCTTTGGACTTGGGTTTGATCTTGGGACTATTGGGGCTACTTCCATTTCTGATCTATATAATAATATATTCATGTAAGTGGTTGATAAAATAATATTATAAGGTAGCACCAAGTGGTAAGATGTCAGTAAGTGGTATGTAATGACATGTCAGTAAGTGGTGTGTAAGGTGTCAATAAGTGGTTGGTAAGGTATCAGTAATTAGTTGGTAAGGTGTCAGTAAAAAGTAGGTAAAATGTCAGAGCAAGTTGTTGGTAAGATATCATCGAGTTGTTGTAAGGTGTTAGGTAAGATGTCAGTAAGTGGCTTGTAAGATGTCAGTAAGTGGTTGGTAAGGTGTGAATAAGTGGTTGGTAAGGTGTGAATAAGTGGTTGGTAAGGTGTCAGTAAGTGGCTTGTAAGATGTCAGTAAGTGGTTGGTAAGGTGTGAATAAGTGGTTGGTAAGGTGTAAGTAAGTGGTTGGTAAGGTGTCAGTATGTGGTTGGTAAGGTGTTAGTAAGTGATTGGTAAGGTGTCAGTAAGTGGCTGGTAAGGTGTCAGTAAGTGATTGGTAAGGTGTCAGTAAGTGGTTGGTAAGGTGTCAGTAAGTGGTTGGTAAGGTGTCAGTAAGTGGCTGGTAAGGTGTCAGTAAGTGATTGGTAAGGTGTCGGTAAGTGATTGGTAAGGTGTCGGTAAGTGGTTGGTGATTGGTAAAGTATCAGTAAAAGGTAGATAAAATGTCAGAGCAAGTTGTTGGTAAGACATCAGCAAGTTGTTGTAAGGTGTTAAGTAAGATGTCAGTAAGTGGCTTGTAAGATGTCAGTAAATGGTTGGTAAGGTGTGAATAAGTGGTTGGTAAGGTGTGAATAAGTGGTTGGTAAGGTGTGAATAAGTGGTTGATAAGGTGTCAGTAAGTGGCTTGTAAGATGTCAGTAAATGGTTGGTAAGGTGTGAATAAGTGGTTGGTAAGGTGTGAATAAGTGGTTGGTAAGGTGTGAATAAGTGGTTGGTAAGGTGTCAGTAAGTGGTTGGTAAGGTGTCCGTAGGTGGTTGGTAAGGTGTCCGTAGGTGGTTGGTAAGGTGTCTGTAAGTGGTTGGTAAGGTGTGAATAAGTGGTTGGTAAGGTGTGAATAAGTGGTTGGTAAGGTGTCAGTAAGTGGTTGGTAAGGTGTGAATAAGTAGTTGGTAAGGTGTGAATAAGTGGTTGGTAAGGTGTCAAGTGGTTGGTAAGGTGTGAATAAGTAGTTGGTAAGGTGTCAGCAATTGGTTAAGGTGTCTGTAAGGTGAGGTTTAGCTTCCACAAATATGAGCAGAGTTGTTGTGGGTTTATTAATTAGTAATCCAATACATGCATGTAAAGGTTTCAAAGTTCTTCTTTTCACCAACCTGTCCTTCTCTCCACTCATATGACAAGAGTCTAACTTGTACAGGAGCAAGTCCAGACCATGAGCAGGGTGGTGCTACATGGACAATCTCACCCAGTTCAGTGGTTATTTCTATGGGTTCCGCAGGAATGTGGAACAATGTATTTACTTTTAATGCAGGGCACATAAACAGTGGAAAATGCTGTGAAATGAAATGTTAACATTCATTTTACAAAGAAGATCATGTACAACATTCAAACTTGGTGCTCAAATAGTGGATCACTGCAGCTACCATGCAGAAGATAAATATAAGTGCCAGCACTCTTTCCAAAATCTAGACCTGTATACTTTCAACACGATGTTAAAATTATAGCAGTAGAGCTTCACTTTCTTGGAACGTCTTTTCCCACTGGTTCGTTGCAACAAAAGAATCTATTGTCATTATTTCCAGCTGTTTTATTTTTGTTTAGATTCTAGAGTAATAAACCAATTGGATGGCATCTTCTGTAGATTTGGTATCAGTTTCAAGATTTGCTTTGAAGTTCCAAAGTTGCAACCAGTTTGGAAATTTCCCAGTGAACTTCTGAATACCTGTGGCCAGTTATCACTTCTAAAAAAATGTGACTGTTTATTTGTGCCAAAACTATAATTGAGAAACAACCTGGAGCTTATATAATATACATGCATGAACATGGTTGTCAAAAAGTTCCAGCACCTGGTTATATAGCTGATTACTTTGAAGCTTTTGCTGTCTGAAAGTTACCTGACAAAAGCCAAAAAGTTGGCAGAATTGAAATAAAAGCTTTTGTCATGAAGTATTGACCCCCAGTACTGTCTACTAAAGTTTATTCACCAACTATTTACTTAAAATCTTTTTGACAACCCTCCATGAAATATCCTAAAAGATACCTGAAGACCAAAACCCTCCGTTAAACTCCAAAAAGCTTTACAGAATTCCATATTAGTCTTCTGTGTCAGTTTGACAATCATTTTAGCCCGTAGCTCTGGGTTGACTGTGTACTTGCCACTATGCAAGACTGATGTTGTCATACAAGCAAAGGGACTGGCCTTATGACGATGATAGCCCTCAGCAAAGGAAGCCATGGCTACGCATACTGTGAGTAGAAACTGGCGCAATCCATGTCTATACTGAAATGGGACAAAAATGAAATAATTTTTAATTCAAAAAGAAATAATAAATTATGGTACACTGCCATTAAAATCATATACAGGGTACTGTAGATAGAGGGCTATATAAATAAAGTTATATTATTATTATATAAATCACCAGGAATATATCATGGCAATACTTTTTCACAATCCAATAAGTATCAGTATTCCCAAGGAGAGAGCTTACTCTCATTTAATTATTGGTTATAGAGCTTTGGAAAAGGGTACATACAAATCACCCTTTGCAATATATGGGGTACACTTTTACTTCAGTTTAATTTGGCTTAGTCTGGAGCAGGGCAATTTATTTGTCATAACTATTTTCAGTTATTCATTATCAAGTCTACATGGCTCCAGATATAATGAATCAAGATACAGGTTGTAACATTCCTAGAGTATGGTTTAATCCTTTGTAGTTGGAAAAGTGCAGACCCAATTTTGCTATTTTGTCTGGAGCGGAATTGCAAAATTAAGCAGGTCAAGGTCATAGATACTATGAGACACACTGGCATTTGAAGCCTCAGCATGCCTCAGCACTTCACAGGGGTTGTCAGCTGTTAAAAGCTATAAAACACTACAAAATAAAACACTACAAAATATAAAATGTTCTTGCAAACAATTCAAATCCTGAAGTTGTAGAATATCTCTCAGGATACAAAATTTCTCATGACAAGAGAAAACAAATTTTCCGGCCCTGATCAAAATATAAAAGTTTGAAGTCAAAACATGATCAAGATCAAAGTCCAGGTTTCCAGATTTTGGAAACTTCATGCTGTTTGGTCAATTCCCAGAAAGGCATGTTTTGCTCAGGAAAAGCAGACGTTACTTGGGGAGTTGCGTGATGACCCAAAGAATGTCTGCAAAGGAGCCTCGAGATTTGGTGATGACGACTATTTCACAATAAAATGCAATATCCAGTCTAATTCATTTTGTTATTATTTTTGTTGTACATGTTATATAAATATCATCTGTAGCTCTACCCTTTATTTGAAGATAATAGTTTCAATTAGACAGACCAGTAATAAAAAATTCATCAACTTTGCACAGCTGATATTTCTTTTGCTATATTCTGTGGCATTTAGTTTTGCATTATAAATTTGTATTTAACCACATAGCAAAGGAGATGGCTGTGTACAAAGTTAAGATCACATCTTCGGTATAATTCCATTTTATTGTGCTTTCTGTTTGGACAGCTTCATTGGTTTGTAAACATTATTATCACCTTCAAACACAACTTCATTTCTCACCTGAAAGCCCAGCGTCCGTCCATAAAAGCACTCTCTATCCATTAACTCTGCTTCTATCATCACACGTGAGTCTATAGAATCAGGAAACAGCTCTCCCTCTTTGCTTTCATTCATACAAGTAATAGCATAGTTAAGCAAATCCTTCAGTCGGACAAACAAATCCGTGTGAGCTTCAATTTCAAGGCAATAATGATGCGACCTGAAGTAGAATCGATCTCGATGACTTTGACAGTAATACGTTAACTCAGTCAAAGCTCGAATACTGTGTTCTAACAGCCGTAGCAAACTCCTGTAGCCATTTCCTTTTGCTTGAGGACTGTAGTCAAAAATCGTTACTCGTTGAGCGATGTAGACGGCCATATCTTCCATGGGTTCCAGCGTCTCATCGATTCTTTCAAAGGCTTCGTGAAATCGTCTGTAAACTGATTTGTGTGTGTATTTACTAAAATAATCTAAATTATTGTCAACTATTCGCTTCAAGTGAATAAACAGCAGAGGTAATACATCGAAATCTTTTCTCTCTTCGTCTGCCGGGCAAATGCATCCCGATTGCTGACTGGCGTCTCCCGAACTGGCAGAAGAAACAACAGACATCTCCAGATTACCTTCAAACTTTAACCAAGGACGCTTCAATTATGTACTGCCTCACAGAAGACTCATGAGTCAGGAGTCAGTCAATGTCATCCCAGTGGAAGTTTCCTGATCTAACTAACTAACTTTTTTGTATCCAGTCAAGTTCAAGTCATTCGCGTCCAAAGTTTGGCCAGGTGTAGTGCAAATAATTTTATCAGTTCTGTTGACGGGTCGTTGAGCATTTTGTTCTCATTATAAACAATCACTTTTGTCTTCAACTACCATCGCATTATAGACATAACTGATGGGAATTATAAGAAAAGTCCACAACACGATTAGATTCGCTTCCAAACAGATTGCACAATAATATAATTATGTAAATTCACCTTCGTATCGCGGGCGCAGATCTGCAATCATCCGCGATGAAAGCAACTCAGAGCCCGCGTTGCTCTTGGTCAGCAGAATTGAGCATCACGATGGGTAGGTACTTCACTTATGATATCTAGAATGTCCTCAAATATAGTTTCCGATCCAAGAGACCATAATACTAAGAGAGCGAAACTCAGTAGTCATGTCTGTGCGATGTTCGTGGCGGCTAAGGCTATTTTTAGTAACTTCGCCATCGCGCGCGCAAGGCTCTCAACAAATAGAATTCGATTTTTGACGTGCGCGCGGAAGGGACCGTTTGAATTCTCGCCTACGGCTCGTGATTTTTTAGGCCTTTTCTCGTGTTCTCCCAACATCCCGCGTGGTTTATTTCCCCGATAAACCACGGAAATCAATCGTTTATTGCTTAAATATGGAATATATTCATATAATTCAATGTCAACCTTCTGAATGGGCAGTGTTATTGTACATTGTATACAAAGAGACAATTTATGAAATGAAATGCTTGTGCCAAGAAAGAGGGAAACGTGCATGCATGGTTGCGACAACAAACCAATTACAAAGCTCCCTGAATTGTTCCAGCCTCTGACAATATAGTTTAATTTTTCCTGTCCAAATATTAATATACTACATGTTTTAGAGTTCAAAGGACTCACTGGCTTGCAAACTGAGCAGATGACAATGATATAAAACCATGATCATACCAAGCTAGGACGAATTAAACATTTTCAAATTTTGTGTGAACAACGAAATTCCCCCGCCTTTTGCTCATTCAAAAGTTAATTTTTTAAATTCCCCTTTTCCTTGACCTTCAGGAAAATTTTTTTTTACAAAACAAAGAAAAAATCATTGCATTGATAGATTTAAAATCACTTTTTAACCTTTTCTAAACTGGGGTGTAGCAAAGCGTTGTTGAACTTTCGGATAGTGACGCTATATAAAATACTTTTTATTATTTTATTATTTTTATTATTGTAAAAATTTCGTCCAATCAAAAGCGTTCAAAACAAAACCAAGAGACGCTTCCAATCTGCCAAGTTCCCATATAGAAATTGCGTTATATAAATGGGGCCACGAGTTTTTCTGATTAGACCAAACTAATACATGACGTAAGCTTTAATCATGTCACTTCATAATTGTACGCTTAGACATTTTGACATTCAACTTTCTTTAAGCAGTTACTCAACAAAACAGGTCACGTGACCAAATGATACATTTATATATTATTAAATATCTCCCTCACCATCCATGATAAACATAATGTCTAAGCGTAGGATGTTGAAGTACCATTTGGCAATTATTTTAATTTAAAGGCATAACTTTTCCCTGGTCAGTAAGACTCGTGGCCCCATTTTAGAAAAACGATTTTTCTCCACTACTGGTCACGTGACCACTGAAACTCCCAAATCATCACTTAAGGTTGATGAGTATATGGATGTCTGTTCATGGACGAAGTTTGGTAAATTTGCGTTTAGACATTTGCTTGTAACAAAAATAAGTAAATTTTGTAGATTTTGGTTCCTAGCCTTGCCTTAAGGTACTTGAGTTCATAAAACGTTCGCTTTTACGTACATGCGACTGCACTCTTTTGCTAAAAATCTCATTCGAATAACAGAAGGGAAAAGTTTTTGATAGTTTTCAGGAACATTATCTTGCTGCCATGTAAATAATGAAAAGTTTCACACGTTCTCAGGAACATTATCTTGCTGCGACGTAAAGAATGAAAACTGAAGTTTCACACGTTCTTTTTGCAGATAAAACATAAAAGGCACGCGCGCGTACGTGCATATAAACTCCTTGCACGATTTTCCCGTCTAACAACTTTGTTATTGACCAATCAGAAAGCGCTCTAAAAAACGCGCCTACAAAATTGAGTGCTTTTGATTGGTCAAAAATCATTTGACTGACCACATGCATGATATCAAGTACATATTTCAATGAAGAAGAAATTTGAATTCAAACTGCAGCGATACCAAAGGTAAGTAGAATTGAAATGTTTTTGCTCAAGTTTCTTTGAGGATTTTTCAATTTTGGAAACTAGACAGTAGTGTAATTGCTATTACTAGCCAATATTTGTGTTTTTGCAAAGACGAAACTGTTATAAAAGCGAGATAAATTGTATTTAAAGTTCAACTGAGCTGCAATGTGCTTTGAGCCACTACCGAAGAGTTCGATACTCTTGTTGAAACAATGTTGAAACGTTCGAGCTGTGAGACGTTTAGACGCGTGTTTTGCTTTGCTACTTGCAAGTTTTTAGTAGGCCGAGACTGCTTTAGAGTACAATTCAAGACTTCAAATCCCTGGCCTAGCAGAATCTTATACAGCGGGAATAGTTGAAGAGCCATTCATGCAATTACTCCCTGAAACTTGCCGTTTCACTATAGTCAAGTGATTAAAGAAGGAAGACTAACGTTACGGAAACATGTTTCAGAGAAGAAGTTTTAGCCTCATGTTTCATATTAAATAGCTGAGGGTCAAAATTACTGTCTAACCAACCGAGACTGAGCTGAAATCTTTGTGCTCGCTGCAGCAAATTGCATATTAACAAATTTTATCAATTACTAATTAATCAACAAGAGACCATAATACTAGGAGAGCGAAACTCGGAGAGCCTTTACGCGCGCGAAGGCTAAGTTACTAAAAATAGCCTTAGCCGCCACGAACATCGCACAGACATCAATACTGAATTTCGCTCTCTTAGTATCATGGTCTCTTGTTAATCAATTGTTTTCCACATTTTTCTAGCTGCAATGACAAACGAAGACACCAGGGTTAGTATGCGCAACAGACCTCGGGTAAACCAAATTCTAGGATAATTTTTCTAATCAGTTATTTGGCTGTATTTGTTGACTTTCTCGAGGTTCTGGTTGTGTTGTGTGAGTGTGGAGAGGTGTTAACTAGTAAAAGCAACTCACAACAAAAATTCATATTTTAAATAATTTAAAATATGAATTAGAAATGGATTCTTTTTACTTGTGATGAATTAAATTGTCCTTATCGCTTTTCGTTCAGTGTTGTTATATGTTAATATTTGTTTCAACGTTGTTTTGTGCCTGCGAAATCAGACGCCCCTCATGGCCTGCACTCGTCTGTTTGCTTGCAAATATGGCGTGTCATGTCGGGCGCCTGTTGGCTGCAGGCTGTGTTGGAGGTGTTTTGTAAACCTGTCTGTGTGTGTTGCTGCTGATGCATTGTTTTCATTCTCGTTTTGGCTTGTAGTCACAAGTGAAAGGGTCCATTTCACCTATTAGTCTAATTATAACTAAAAGTATGAAATTTCAATTAGAATTAGCTAGGGCTAGGAGGATCCATGATTAATACATGGAACCAGCGAGTTGCATTAGAGCAAGCTACCACTCTTAAAGTAGGTCGGATTTATTAGCTTTTTGACCGGCCATTTCGGCGGCCGGGGTCAATTGGCCTGCTTAGGTTAGTTTTCAATAAATGCTTAGGCCTACGAGAGAACAACGCTGGATCAACGATGGAATGGGAACCGACCGACTTTACTCTCAACTTGAGAGACATCCTTTGTAGTCTGAGTCTGTGTCGTGATCTTTAGATGTAGAGTTCGATCATTATAGTTGTTAACTGATCGGTCTACATACAACGCATACACCTAAACCACAGCGCGTAGGGCGCTTAGATTTCTGGCGAATAGGTCTTGGGTTAGCGCTGGTCAGGCTGCAACGTCGGTCGGTACGCGCAACAACTTTTACGTTTTTATTCCCGACTATCCCCACCCTCCCCCCACGCCCCAGTCCATGCACTGTTGTGCGTGCCGACGGTAATGGTCGTACTCTAGATTAGCTCCACCCAAATTTAGTGTTGATCAGATTTGTTTTGGCCCGGCCTAACCCAACGTAAATGACATGGTTTGTCACAAATTGTGATACCATTGCATTTGCACCTTCTCCGTTTCAGCCAAGTCTACCAAGAACAACCAAACTGGGTTGCGACGACGAGTATTCAAGTACCATAGCTTTTTTATTTAAAGTGGTAGCTTTAGATAAGGAATTTAGGATTGAAATTTTGGCTGATTGTCAGTAGTTGCATCATTATCATCAATTTGAATATACGACAAAAGACGAGTTTTTGCACTTGACTTTTGTTGTTGTTTTCTCTAATTTGGAGTGGATGGCAGAACTTGCGCTGTGATCCTGGCTCCTTCCGTTCTGCTAAAAATTCTTTTCTTGTTTCCTCCCCCCCCCCCTTGTTTTTTTTTTCTTTTTCTTTTTTTCCTGATCTTAATAATTTTCTCGTAGGTTTTTTTTTGTTAGGATAGGTCTAGGATTAGGTATGTGTTTCCGGTCCGGTCCACTCGGGACCAGCGTTACAACGGCTTCCCCGTTCTGAATTGAGTTGAATTTCTTTAAAAGCATTAAAGACGAGTTGGACTCGTTAAGGCAGTTGGACTTCTTCAGACTTGTACTACAGGGTTTCTTCAGACAAATTGGTTTACAGATTTTCCAGAATTCATAGGCGTATCTTATCAACTGGCTTCATGCACGAGACTTCATCACAAACTTTGGATTGATTTTGGGAACTATATCTGCGCGCGACCATGGATATGTTAATATAACTTTAATGTAAACATTCACTGTGTTTCCGGCAATGTGTGGGAGTGAGTGTGAACCATAGATATACATGTATTGTACGTTATGATTATCTGTTGATTTAGGTAGGGGAATAAAATCATACTGGGGAAATATCAGGCTGTATGTGCAATGTAGATATTGACTGCATGTGTTTCCGGCAGTGTGTGTGAGTGGGCGTGTACCATAGATTGACTGTGTTTTCGGCAATGTGTGTGAATGAGTGTGAACCATAGCTGTGACTTATGGGGAAATATCGGCCTGCATGGGGCAATATAATGGCTTGGATGTACACATAATATTGACGCATTTGGTTGGTTTACTTCTGATAACGATTTTACTTAATATACCTTTTTTATTCAATTTTTCAACCATGTAATGTACTGTAACCGAACCACAATCACACAATCACACGCAAAATTAAAGCGTAATAAAGTTTATCCTTTGCTGTTTTTGGTGTCACTTACTTCATTATTTCTATTTGTGATTTAACAATTTCATTTGCAGCATATTGGTATCATGTCTTACACGACGCTTTTATTGACATTGATTACTTATTTTGTGTACTCATACATTTCATTGATTTGTTTACTTGTATCGACTAACAATATATAGAGTTCAAAAAGTGAACCCAATGAAACACAAAACTGAGGCGAAATCGATATTTCGTCTTCCACCCTATAGCTTGTTCATCTGCTTTATTTCTGATTTATCAAGTAGTGTTTCATGGATTTAGTATTTGAACTCTACATCTTTTTCAGCTTTACTAATACATTTTCCTTTTAATTAGTACTCTTTCAGTTGTTTTCAACGATTTTACCAACGCGTTTTCCTGGTTCAGGTTTTACTTATATTTTCTCTTTTCTTTTTCAGCTGTTTGCAACGTTTCTCTATTATTCCTTTTCCATTTAGGTTTTTCCCCGTCTTGTATTGCTCGGTTGATTTACTAACACGCCATAGAGTCCAAGAACTCTATGATCCATGCATAACAGTAATTAAATTTCCAACTTTTTTTTAACATTACGCATATGAGTTTTTTCTCATTTGGCTATAAATAAACGATTTCTGCATTATCAAGTGATGTTTCATGGATTTAGTATTTGAACTCTACATCTCTTTCAGCTTTTACTAACACATTTTTCCTTTAGTATATCTTTCAGTTGTTTTGAACATTTTGTTAACTTGTTTTCCTTTTTAGATTCTACTTATCCTTTCCCTTTTCTATTTCAGGTGTTTGCAACGTTGTTCATTATCATTTTCCTTTAGATTTAGATTCTTTTCTCGTTTTTCTTATTTGATCTAACACACCATAGAGACCAAAACTCAATCCACGAAACACGAGTGACTAATTCTACAACTTTTTTTCTAACGCACAACCGTATATAGCTATCACTGGTAAAACGGTGGATTCTTTTGTCATAATGCATTCCACAGTTATATGTTTCGTGGATTTAGTATTTGAACTCTACATCTCTTTCAGGGTGTTTACTAACATTTTTTCTTGCCGAGTATTTCTTCAGTTGTGTTCAACGTTTGTTTGATGACTACTGGGTGTTCGTGTTTCCACGTGTTTCACGAGACGATTTGCAACGACAATTTTCTTCGCAATGCCGTTACGAGAAAATATGGTGCCAAGACGCGAAAATTTGTCATATTGTTTAGAAACTTCTGTCATAATTTATCATTCCAGATGTTTGCAACTGAACAAGGAGTTCCCAATATGAGAATGGAAGCATTTGGTGATGTGACGGCTTTTCGACCAAAAACGATATAATTTCACTTTAATTACTTCCGTTTCTTTCTTTTCTTTTTTATTTCTTCTTCAATCATTTTCATTTGAACTAATTTTGAATAAATTTTGAGAAGTAAATCAATTAATACAATGTACATTAAGCTAAACTTTAAACTAAATCAAATAAAAAATAAAATACAATAAAGTAAAAAAATGCTGATAATTAAACTTTTGATAAAAAATTAATCACTTTTTTAACATGGGCGTCAGAGACCATACCGTCACGTACAACTTTGTCTGTCATCAATTCTTTCCATCTTGGTTCTTTCCATAATTTCTTCTCAACCACTTTATCGTAAGTGATTTCTTTATCGTTTCAGATGTTTGCTACTTGAGAAGTCCAGCGTACGTATTCTTCGATCTCTGTTGAGCACCTACAAGATCATTGGTCTTCATCTGCTATTGATTTTTGTCCAGGATTCCAAGGTAGTAGCTTGATAGCAGATTACATAAACGTATTAGTGTAACGCACTCTCTAGTGACAGTCAATAGAGAGTTACTAGAGAGTGCGTTACACTGATGCGTTTATACAATCTATATTACGATTATTGGAAACTCTATTATTAGCGTCTCGTTTCAAATCTCGACACGGGAAACCCAAAGTACTTTTAATCGATTGCCCTATCGCATAATGACGTCACACCAAAACATTTTATTGTTTTGACGCTAAGGATTATGGTCGCCAGAGGGGATCAGAGTGATTGCATATCAAATAAAATGCAGATGAGCAATCACTGATACATGATATATATCAAAACTTGATACATTGAAGTTCTACTTCGAAAAGGAATATTAATAGGTCCCAATTTCCACTGTTTCTGCAAGTATGTCCAGAATCACCATTAGATACCATTGGTAAAATGTGTTTTACCAATGGTGTCTATTGGTGAATTTACACAGGGTTCCCTCTAAAAACCTTATCACAATATGTACGCTCGTGTTTGGGATTCCTGTGGTATCAATTGCTTGTCTTTGGGATTCCTGTGGTATCAACTTCTACGGCCGGCTTTACCAATGGTACCAATGGTACCATTGGTAAATCGAATTCACCATTGGTGAACCATTGGTGAAGCATGGTCTTTTTGGTAAATTGATACCCTGTGTGAATCGGTCGCAACCGGCCACATAATAATGTAATATTGTCGTTTTCAAAAGCTGAAGTTCTTTATAAAAGTCCTTTGATTTATTGAATAATTCGACTGTTGGCTTAGCAATCGATCGACAAGCGGCCATATAATATAATGTGTGTTATCGTCGTTTTCAAAAGCTGAAGTTCTTGGATACAAAAGTCCTTTGATTTATTGAATAATTCGACTGTTTGCTTAATTTAGCAATCGATCACAAGCGGCCATATTGTTATAATGTGTGTTATCGTCGTTTCTAAAAGCTGAAGTTCTTGGATACAAAAGTCCTTTGATTTATTGAATAATTCGACTGTTTGCTTAATTTAGCAATCGATCACAAGCGGCCATATTGTTATAATGTGTGTTATCGTCGTTTCTAAAAGCTGAAGTTCTTGGATACAAAAGTCCTTTGATTTATTGAATAATTCGACTATTTGCTTAGCAATCGATCGACAAGCGGTCTTGGGTTGCAACCACGTGACAAAAATACGTTACGTCATCATACGACGCCATGTTGGATGATAACCATTTGTAAACAAAATGGCGGCTAACACAAGTGACATACAGTTATCAGAGTATTACTCGACTTTAGAAGTTTCTGCGAAGACTAGATACAAAGAAAAAGTTAGCATGTGCGGTTTTGATCCATATTTCTTAAAATCTTCCGAGTTTAGGGAAGATTTCGCTGCATTACCGCCAGTTGAATACCCGGACATCGTGAACTATTTGGTTCTTCAAACTTCGTGGTTAAACAGCAGTCAGATGAAGGCCTACAAAAGTCTAGACGCCTATAATTTTTTTATATCTGGCTGGGTTAGTGGTCTTCTGACTAAAGAAAGTGGTGGTGAACGAGTGGTTGTGTTTGCAAGGGTAAGTTATCTCAATGTACTACCGAAGAACCAGAGTTAAGAACCGAGTCGATAAACACACTTCGAAACATGTTGAAATGATCATGCTTTGTTGAAATGATCATGCTCGTATCCTGAGCCTTCGTTCAAGCATGTTTGATTTATATGTTGCATTATGATTATTTTAGGTTAATCATTCGCAAAGAACCAGAGAAACACCTCTCAAGACATGGCTTCTAGCTGAAAAAACTGGTGATGTGCTCCTTGCCCATTGTTCCTGCATGGCTGGACTTGGTGAAGCCTGCTCACACGTAGGAGCTGTTCTCTTTGCTTGTGAAACAGCAGTTAAAATGAGAAAATCAGTCACTTGTACTCAAGAAATAAGTAAATGGCTACCTTCACACGTGAAAAAAGTGCCTTATCTTCCTGTGAGTGAAGTGGTTTTTACCTCTGCAAAGAGACAGTATAAAGAGATTGAGGATAAAGAAAATGTAAAGCCACCTCCAGCAAAAAGGAGATTAGTACCTACTTTAACACAAGCTGAAAAAGCAGACTTTTTCAAAACCCTGTCACAGTCAAAAGTCAAATCAGCAGTATTATCAGTTGTGTCTCCATATAATAAGAACTTCAAGCCAAAGAAAACAGAAGTTTCAAGTTTGAAAGGTCTCCACAAAGACAATTGCATCCAACTGAATTATGAACAGTTGTTAAATGTCTGCAACAACACTGAGATTTCAATCACTGAAAGAGACTGTGAGATTATTGAACAAACAACAAGGGAACAAAGTGCATCTAAGGTCTGGTTTGAACAAAGAAGTGGTCGTATCACAGCATCAAAACTGAAAGCTGCTTGCCATACAGACCCAACTAAACCATCAAAGAGCCTCATTAAGTCCATTTGCTATCCTGAAGCACATCAGTTCAAATCAGCTGCTACTAAATGGGGTTGCACTCATGAAAATATTGCCAGACAAGCATATGAAAGAAAAATGTGCACCTCGCATGAGCACTTTGTAGTCAGTGATAGTGGCTTGAATGTAAACAAAAAATGGCCTCATATGGGTGCGTCACCAGATGGCTTTGTGAACTGTGACTGTTGTGGCAAGGGCGCATGTGAAATCAAGTGCCCCTTCACTGCCAAAGACCAAATGCTAGTAGATGCTGCAAAACAAAAGAACTTTTGTCTAACCGAAGAGGATGGTTCTTTAACTCTTAACAAGAGTCATGCCTACTACTATCAAGTACAGGCTCAGATTTTTATTTGTGACATTGATTATTGTGACTTTGTTGTTTGGACACAAGAGGATATTCACATTGAGAGAATACTGCCAGACTATTCATTTTGGGAGAATTCACTAGCCAAGGCAACCAAGCTATTTAAAATGGCTGTTCTTCCTGAAATTGTAGGCAGGTGGTTTACAAGATCAGTAACAAACAGTGTTGAAGAAACAGAGTCTGATGAGGAGGGACCTTGGTGTCATTGCCAAGAACATTTGGAAGGAAGTCAACTGATAGGATGTGACAATGATAACTGTGAAATTGTTTGGTTTCACATGGAGTGCTTAGGCATTGACAAAGCACCCAAGGGAGAATGGTACTGCCCTTCATGTAAACAGTAAGATATCTGAACATTTTTTATTTATTAAAAATGACTTTATTATTAATAAGAAGCAAATTTGTAGATTGTTTTTTCTGGCTTCAGAGCACAATAATAAATTATTTTTATTTTTTATTTATATTAAAATAGAATGGATGGCTGATTATTTGAATATCACTGCTAATTGTGGTAGAAAACAACTTGTCTTAATTATTATCAATCAATAATTCCAAACATTAACCTATACAATAAAGTGATGTGAGGTGATATCAAACCATTTGAATTTTGATTACATTATATTTACTGATATCACTTTTCATAATGGATTGATCACTCAAATATCAACAATCATTGTACAATAAATGGAAATTTTACACTTATTTACTGGTATTTATTTGTTTATACATATAATGTATAAAGATATAATGAGTTAATTAAATGGTACAACTGACTCTGAAAGATTTGTAAGAGCACAACATATTATGGCTATCTTGTCAATGGGTGCTTCAGTTTGCCCAGATTTCACAGTTACAAATTCTACTGGTAGAGTACTTTGAAGAATTACATACTTTCTTCTTACCAGGCCAATGACCCTTTCAAGTGGATTCTCACATTTGCAATTTTTCTGGTGTCTTCAATTTCTTTAGCAGAAAGTTGTTTTTTTCCACGTGTAAATGCTGGGATTTTCAATGATGCTTGATATAGTCCCACACTTTCTGTGATGTCAAACCCTCTATCAGCAAGGACAAGGTCACCAGGGATAAGATTCTCTAATATACCACAATTATCTGTCACATGCTTGTCGCTGGCCCTGCCACCCCATGCTTTGGAGATAAACGATATCACTCCTTGTGGGGTTATCCCAATTAGAAACTTCACAGTGTTGTGGTGCTTATAATTTGACCACGGTACCATTGGTACCATTGGTGAACACCTTCAAGCCCCTGCATCTCTCAATCTGAATGTCATTCAACACAGGATACCCAATGGTCTAATTTCACCATTAGACAAAGTCATTTACCAATGGTGATTTCAGTTTACCAATGGTACCATTGGTACCATTGGTGAACACCTTCAAGCCCCTGCATCTCTTAGTCTACATGCCATTCGACACAGGATACCCAATGGCCTAATTTCACCATTAGACAAAGTCATTTACCAATGGTGATTTCAGTTTACCAATGGTACCATTGGTACCATTGGTGAACACCTTCAAGCCCCTGCATCTCTTAGTCTAAATGCCTTTCAACACAGGATACCCAGTGGCCTAATTTCACCATTAGACAAAGTCATTTACCAATGGTGATTTCAGTTTACCAATGGTACCATTGGTACCATTGGTGAACACCGTCAAGCCCCTGCATCTCTTAGTCTAGATGCCTTTCAACACAGGATACCCAATGGTCTAATTTCACCATTAGACAAAGTCATTTACCAATGGTGATTTCAGTTTACCAATGGTACCATTGGTACCATTGGTGAACACCTTCAAGCCCCTGCATCTCTTATTCTAGCTAGATGCCTTTCAACACAGGATACCCAATGGCCTAATTTCACCATTAGACAAAGTCATTTACCAATGGTGATTTCAGTTTACCAATGGTACCATTGGTACCATTGGTGAACACCTTCAAGCCCCTGCATCTCTTAGTCTAGATGCCTTTCAACACAGGATACCCAGTGGCCTAATTTCACCATTAGACAAAGTCATTTACCAATGGTGATTTCAGTTTACCAATGGTACCATTGGTACCATTGGTGAACACCGTCAAGCCCCTGCATCTCTTATTCTAGATGCCTTTCAACACAGGATACCCAATGGCCTAATTTCACCATTAGACAAAGTCATTTACCAATGGTGATTTCAGTTTACCAATGGTACCATTGGTACCATTGGTGAACACCTTCAAGCCCCTGCATCTCTCAATCTGGATGTCATTCAACACAGGATACCCAATGGTCTAATTTCACCATTAGACAAAGTCATTTACCAATGGTGATTTCAGTTTACCAATGGTACCATTGGTACCATTGGTGAACACCGTCAAGCCCCTGCATCTCTCAATCTGAATGTCATTCAACACAGGATAACCAATGCCTTAATTTCACCATTAGACAAAGTCATTTACCAATGGTGATTTCAGTTTACCAATGGTACCATTGGTACCATTGGTGAACACCGTCAAGCCCCTGCATCTCTCAATCTGAATGTCATTCAACACAGGATACCCAATGGTCTAATTTCACCATTATAGACAAAGTCATTCAGCAACCTTCAAGCCCCACACTTATCACAGGATACCCAATATGACTTATTTCACCATTTGAAATGTCATTTTTTGTAGCCTCTATGGTCACCAATGGTACCAATGGTACCATTGGTTTCATTGGCAATACCCCCCCAGAAATTTTTTTTTAACCAAATACATGAAACTACAGAGTGAAACACTTATACATTTTTGTATTACATTTGTATGTACTCCCTGTGGATTTTTACCAATAGACGCCATTGTTGATCCCCCCCCCCCCCAAAAATAAATTTTTTTTTTTAACACAACATCAAAATACAGAGTGAGACACGTATTTGATAAATGTGATGTAAGGTAGTTATGTAATTATACCACAAGCAGAATGGGATGCACATTTTGTATTGCATTTGTTCGGACCTCCTGTGGAAATTATCAGCTAATGAGTTATATATTTTTGTATTACATTTGCATGGGCTTCCTGTGGAAATTTACCAAAAGACACCATTGGTAAAACATATTTCACCAATGGTATCTAATGGTGATTCTGGACAACCCTCTGTTTCTGAGCATCTATCCCCAATGTAAACATACTGTGACGTCATTATGCGATAGGGCAATTAGAATTGATTTATGTATTCATTTACGATTCTTAAAAGGCGGGCTTCCTGTGGTCGTATGTCCAATTATGTATTTCTTTCGTTTCGATTCAGATGGTGATTATCGAACGATGTCATTTCCAGCCCTAACATCCTGCGTATTGTGCGTAAAAGATAGTCCTTAATCACCATGGTCAAGTGTCCAAAGTGAGCAAATCTCGAAAACTGGACCGGAATACCTAGCTTGAGGAGACCCAAGTGGAGCCGACATCATTGAAGTACAACGCCTTTTGAATTTTTTTTAATAAATTTGAAAACTCGTCTTTCTTCTTTGTTTTCGGGGTTATTACTTAATGTATGAAATGGAACTATTTAAGTAACACTCGACTCTGAAACTCGGTGGAATATTTAATTTGCGTAACTTGAATGGCGTCATTTCATGGGGTCATACATGAAGTACTAACCTTTTTCGCGCCATAGAAACTAAATGCGCCGTGTTGGTGTGGACGGAAGTCTGCACCATGCCAAAAAAGATGCGATTCCAAATTCATCTTGAGTGTTGATCAGAGACTAAGGGTATGTTTACACTAAGATAGGACTACCCAAATACTAAGGTGTTAGCCCTTTTCTTGTCTTTTCTGATATGGTACGTAGATATTCCTTCGGCTAGAGTCACCCTTTCCTAGTGTAAGCATGTTCCATGTTACTGGCATTTTCAACTTAGATAAGATTTTTGTACAATGGCGGCGGTCTTACAGAATTTTAACTGCAGTTATCTTGCTCTTATAATTAACACTGGTTGTCACCATAGTAACCATGGTCAAAGGTGAGTGTAGTATAGTTTTTATGTTCGGACGAGACCGCAGGCACTGGTTACCAATTGTTGACAACCCATGTTGAGGGTGAACTACAGTGAAGTGTTCTGATAAAACCGTGAACATTGCAACATTTAACTGTACTTATCTCTCCCTTAGTAACAGTTGTCACCATGGTAACCATTGTTAAAGGTGGGTTAACGATAGTCCGATTTACATGACAACCGCCGTGCCATAAAACGTTTGTCGTATAAATTGGACTTGTAGTTAAATGTTCTGATGTGACCGCGGCCATTAGAACATTTAACTATACTTAACACACTTTTAACAATGGTTACCATGACAACTGCTGGTAAGGGAAATATATATAACCACAGTTAAATGTTTTGATGAGACGGCGGCGATTGGGACGCCATTTAACTATATAGTTCTCTCACTTTTTTCCAGTGGTCACAATGTTATTGAAAAAAGTTCGACTATACGTTTTGCTTTTTGATTCATGCCGAGTATTCGTACATAACTGTCCATGTTCAAGGCAATGACGGACTGTTATTACTTGCGCTAGCTATTTGTACATGGAATAATAAAACGAAAATGCTAAATTAAAAAATAACTATAAAAATAAACAAATATAAATTAAATTGATAAAATTAAATATATCCTAACTAATATCATTCCGCATGTACAAATAGCTCGCGCAAGCAACGTTATTCCATCGCTATCCTGAAGATGGACAATTATGTCCGAAAGCTTGGCATGAATTTAAATGGAAAAACGTGGTCGAACTAGTTTCAATTATGTCCTATGTACACATCATTGATAGAATTCTATATTATATACCAAGGCATTGCGTTAATCTTAAAACGTTGGGTCTTTATTATGCTCTTATATTTATCCATACCTAGTCTATGGCATGAGGTGGCCTGGGGAACACCCTATAAAGGTACATTTATAGGGTGTTCCCCAGGCCACCTCATGCCATAGACTAGGTATGGATAAATATAAGAGCATAACGTGCACTGGAAAAAGTAGTCCAGAAACAAAACCAATGTTTAAGATGTTAATTTTTTCTGAGCAAGAAAGACAAACTGATTAGATCTTTAGTATGGCAATCTGAACCAAATGATCTAAAATCCTGCTAATAAACTTTAAGGAAAAATTAAAAACATTCCTTGTTAACTATCAAAATTAGCGATAATTGAGTTCAGAAAGACTACAAAACTGTAAATGTGTGATTGTAACTGTAAGAGGACATTAGGTCGGTTAAAATAAAGACGAATATTGATAAGTGTATTGTACATTGTAAGTGGAGAGGAGGTCGGTCTTCATTGTTATTACTGATTTAAAATTAGACCTCTACAAATGTGAAAAAAAGGGAAAATAGTGCAAAATAAAGGAGAGTCGAGTTGATTTGGGTAGTGCTTTTATTTTAATCTACGGCAAAAAATTTATAGGGATCTCCCACCTGGTGGACGCCTCGCTTTTGCAAAATTTATGCGAATTTCTCCAGTCATTGTTTGACCAGGGAAAGAGAACAATTAAAGCGATGTCTTAGGGAAAAATAAGCACTAATTTCAAGGACAGCCTTAACTTTCAAGGTTTACTAAACCTCCAAAGGTTTTATTTATAACTTCCGAGTATGTGCCATGCTTTTTTTGTACAAATACACATGCATATATACAACAAGTTCTTTCTGGGTAGCCTGTGCTAAATTTTGTCCCTCAAAAAGATCCTCGTCCACCCCTTCATTTACTCTTCCCGCCAATCAAATATCACTTCCTTAATTTTGATTGGTTCCTGGTGAAACGTCGAATTTTTCTAAGCTTGTGATTGGTTAAAACGCACATCACGAAGGAATGTGCACTTGAAAGGTATGCATGTTGGTGTCATTCGGGGTCAAGTCACAAAGTTGGAAGGATGAAGGTAAGCAGTTCTCTTCGAATCGTTTGAAATTTTTCACAAAATTAACTTTTTTTATCTAATTTTAATCTGTTTAGGAAGGTTTTAGACGAAAGTTCGTAACGGCAACATCACAGGAAGAATTTAGAGGTGAATTCATGGGTATTTTTGATGCGAAAAGTTGGTCAACTGGAAGTTCGCGCTTCTTGTTGGTCGCGCACTATCAAAAGACACCAAAGGTAAGAAAGAAAGTTGCCCTTCATAAGCATTCTGCAACAAAATTCTTTCTTACAGCTGTGTTAGTGGTTTTTAATTCAAAATGTATTTTAAAATGCACTTTTTCGAACAAAATGAAGAGAGTTCGAGGATTTGCAAAGTTGAACACGTGCCTCGGAACAAAGTTGCCATTAAAACTGTTCTAAAACTTTTATTTATTGAACTAAAACTTGTTCTTTTTTTCCAGGAGAAGAAAGTTCTATCTAGGAAGAGAAGCAAAAACCTTTTTCTTAAAAAGCTGAAGTGTTTTAAGCGCGCCAAAGTCCTGACGGCGGTTTCTCCTCGACATTCCTCCTCAAGACTCGGTCATTAACGAGGTAAATATTCTCATATATAATACTTCCTGCTTAACAAAATAAACTATAAATGTAATTAGTATTAGTCTTTCCTTTGGACTTTTTTTGGACGAATTGGAAATTAATTTTTAAATGTTTTTAACTCGCTAACGTCAAACACTGAAATTGGAGGTACTGATTTTCGCGCCTTTTTTCTTTTCGTGAATAAATTAGGGGTGGACCATTAGAAACATTGGGGGAGGGGGAGGGGAATTTTTTTTGAAACGGATATTCTTTCCAGGAATTTTTCCTGTGTTTCCTGGCATGATTATTTTCTTTTTTTTTTTTGCAGTTGTGCAGGAATACTTTTTTGGTGGTAGGGCACTTGCAGAAATTTTATTTTTCTTTGCAGGAATATATATATATTTTTTTAGGGGGGGATTGTCACCCCCTCCCCTTATCGGTGTCAGCTTCTCGGATGAATTTCTAAAGATATCCTTCTCTTTTAAATTAAAAATTTCAATGTTTTTCAAATATTTACTTTTTTTGTATTTTTCCAGGATGCGACGTATTCCAGAAAATCAGGAGGTGAAATGTTTCGTTATGACGTTTTCGCCTGGGAATTGGAAATGAGTGGCAAGGTAAATTTTATAATTCTCAAATTTCCATCACCCTAACAAATAGCTTTGTATTCACGATAGACGCCATGATGGTTTTCGCATTGTAATGCAGATTATTCACGTGGTTGCTGAGGGGGCAAACAACTTTCAGCAGTTTTATGGATAAAATTTTGATTTGGATAGTATGAAACAATATTTGGCGTAAAAATAGAATCTGTAGGACAACTTGATCTTTTCAAATTGGTCTTTTGTTCGCATGTTCACCCCCTTGAAGACCCCATGGCTAATTTGCATTGTGTAGTTCCACAAAATATCCATACCCCCACCACGGAGGATATGAAAATTTTGGAGGGGAAGGGAGGGGTCAGAGAAAGAACAAAATTATAGGGTTTGTATGGAAGAAAAATGAAAGTTGTGGAGGTTAGGGGGGGGGGGTCCACTTACAAATTCCCTCCGTGGTGGGGGGTATGGATATTTCCTGTAACTACACATTAGGGAGCGTTCATAATTTATCTAGAGGGGGGCTATGATGATTTTAAGGGGGGGCATGATTTTTTACTGTTGTGGTTTAGCCTTTAGAAAAATGTTTTTTGGTGCAAGTGTTTTATGTGGGAAATTTTCAGAACACATGCTGACTTTGGGATGAGTGACTGGCAAAGAGCATAATGGTCCATTGAACTTATGAAAGATTGAATTGAGATGGAGCCTGATTATATGAACTGACAGAGTTAGTTTACTAAGATCCTGGCTTCTCTATAAAACAAGGATTAAATTGTTGTGATTGTAAGACAAGCAAGCCAGCTTGAATTGGCCAAATCCATCCTGGTCAACTGGGCCAACCCTGTTCATATAATCAGCCTGGGGGGGGGGGGGTACTCCTATATATAAGAGGATGGGGATGCTCGTCGGAAATTTTGAAAATGACCCCTAAAAGGTACCTGAGTGGGAGTGGCAACAATTCATTTCTACCCCTAAAAGGTACCAATTCAAAAACAATAATAAAGAATTAAAGTAATGAAACACTTTGTTCTCGATGTGCTTTGAAGATTCAATTCAGATCATTGAAATCGTCCCATTCATGCTTATTTTAGGTAGTTTATTTACCCCAAACCAGTCCCTAAAAGGTACCAGCTATGTCTCTGGCAGTCCACTTAAGTCTGAGACACCCTAAAAGGTACCAGATTGCAGATTTTGACCCCTAAAAGGTACGACGAGCATCCCCGCCCCTTGATCATTCATTAACATTTATTCATTCACCACTCATTCTGGCCAGTCAGGATGGGGAAGGGGGTGATGGAATGTGGGGGATGGGGGAAGAGCAGCAGCACTTATCAGCCCTGTAGACATGTAGTCACATGTTTCACATTGAATGAAAAATATTTTTTGGGTGTGTATTTTTCTGATTTATTTCAGTTTTCTTTTTCACTTTTTTATTGACAATAAAATTGCCTATTTTTTCTTATTTATTTATTATTCATTTATTTCACTCTTAAAACTGTATTTACTTTACTTATTGTTTTTGCTCCATTTTTCAGGCCTCCATTTATTCCAGAAAACCATTAGGTGAAAGGTCTCGTTATATGACATTTTCACCAAGCAAATGGAGAGGAGAGACAAGGTAAATTTGATGATATACAAATTTCTATTGCCAGAATAACGAGGAACAAGATTTTCTCTGGATTGAATAGACCCTTATAAAAATGTGCATAGGCATATTGACATTATACAACACCAAACAAAAGATTTCATGGTTTGTTCTTTTATTCAGTGATATGAAATGATTTAACAGAATGCATCGCAGTGGAAGACTAGTAATGTAGTCTGTCATTCCAGCAAGGGGTAGGGCAGGGTGAAAGACCATGAAAAGAGGAAAGGAGCTCTTAATATCAGCCCTGTGAAAAATATAGTCTGACATGTCTGTTAAATGATTAATATGTACTTAATAATTGACTGAGTGGGAGGGCCGGATGGGAAAATATTTGGCTTGAGGTCATGCCGTATGGACCGAGTGCAGTTAGGTTGGTACAAATGATCAAGTGCCAAATGTTTTCCTGTCCGACCTAACTTGGTTAATTAAACATGTTGTCATATGACCTGAATTTTCCATATAAAAAGTGCTAAAAATCTCTAATACAACTAAAGTTATAGTGCAGGGAAACAAGCAGGGCCATACAGCTTTTTATGCCATACGGCCCTGATCATGTCATCTTTTCTGAAGGTTTTATTAAGAGCACGGAAGCAAGGCCTAACGGGTCATAAGATAAAAGTTTTTATCTCATCCTTTGTTTAATAATAACATAAAATAGCATTTTTTCCTTATTTTATCATTAATTATTTATTTATCTATTATTTCAAAGATGAGGAAACCAACCAAACAAGATCAAGAACAACGGATAGTGTGTACCATAAACCAACCACAACCACAAGAGCTATGACACAATGTATCATATATACCAACTACAACCACAAGAGCCACAACGAACACAGAGGAAGATGATGACTGGGCGTGTGTAACTTCTTGTGTTGCAGAACTGTGTCTGTGTTTTAGCATACTAAAGTTATTTTGTAAAACTGTCTGTTTTTATCTGCAACATTTTGAAGGCACATTGCAAGGTTGTGAAAACTTTCTTTTTTCTCCCTCCCCTAGATTTTTCAATTGATTGGCAACCATTTGGATACCAGTATACTGGAAAATGATTGAAAATTGTACTAGCCTAGAGATTTTGCCTTAGCATTTAGGATCTCACTATGGTGACAGGAGGGGACTCTTCTTTTTTTATCAATCAGTTTTTTTAGTTTAACTTTGTGCTCATTTTGGTCCATTTACCCCCTTTCCCTCTAAATTTATGCAAATTCTATTTTATCTGAGCACAACCTAATAGGTAGGTAAGAAGAGTCCTTTAGGTAGCCTTCATTTCCAGTCATGAAGGGGTCCCGTTCCAAGAAAGGTTTGGAACAAGAGCCCTTCATGGCTGGAAATCAAGCCTACTGTTGCTTGCCATGGTGATCTAAAATTCAGTGGAAGCAAAAATTAAGTTTCCACATGTTCGAGTTCTGATTTGCATTAGTGCGGTTGTGGCAAGATGGTAAGTCTTGCCAATGCTAAGGTGAAATCTGTTAGTTTTTGAGGAATTGCATGTTTATCCTATCCATCATTGAGGGTGTTTACACTCGACCTACATATGGAGATCCTGTGGATATAATCTGCTTGCATCAACATTATGTAGGGTGGCCATTGTGAGGGTAAAACCTTGCAATGGTTCCTGGTAAGTCTTCACTGAGTGTAAACTTGCGTATATTGGTGGAAACTGATATACGGGGTCCTTTATATGGTGGGACTAGCCCTTAAGCCATATACTTGACCTTCTCTTTAATGGATTTGATATCATGTCAATTCCTCCTTTTGAATAATATTTGTAGGATGAGGCCTTAGGAATGTTGAGTAGGAACTCCCATTAGATAGATAATAGCATAAGTATTATGTATTACATTTGAAATGTTATTGATTTGAAATGTTATTGATTTGAAATGTTATTGATTTGAAATGTTATTGTGAAAAAAATAATCCGGCAATCCGACTTAAAAAGAAACAAACAAATATTGGCTTGATAAATAGTTATAAATAGCTTTTTATCGGCAAGTCAGAGTACTCATGAGTAGGTTAGGCAAATTAATCCGGCTTAGTTGGGATAGTGGGATTGGTGGGCCTCCAGCATGCACCCTACAAAGGGAATTAGGTAGGAACATGTTTGCAGCAGAAGTACTCTGACTGACTACTTCATGATTCTTCGGTTCTTTTATTTTGGGTTTTCAACACCAAGATTTTTCACTTTTGATTTATTTTGGGTTTTCAACAACAAGATTTTTCACTTTTGATGACCTCCTTTCCTGAAAGATGCTACTCAAGGAATGATGAAACCACCTGTGGAAAGCTCATGCCTTGGTATTTTCTTGGACTATGATTGTCAGATATCATCTTTTCCTGGTAGATGTTCTTCATCAGTGAGACACTAATTCCTGAAGCCTTTTTTCTTCCATGAAAGCAACCTGCTTTTGGCCCCAATGGCTTGTTTTGTTTTGTTTTGTTTTGTTTTTGACTCATCTACATCCATTTATTTCCTTTTCTCTTTTCTTTTTTTCTTTTAATTTCCCCCCCCCCCATTTTTTCATCAAGGATTATCCATTTTTAATGTTCTTTTTCCAGAAACTTTATGTAGACCAATGATCGCCTACATTTTTTTGAAAATAAATGTTATAAATTGTATTGTAAATTTTGAACAATAAATAAAAGAGGAAAAAACATCTTGATGGAAGTGTGTACTCGCTACTAACTATAATGTACTTTCTTCAACAGCTTTTACGATTTTTGGGCTCCATTAGTTCAATTTTTTTTAAAGTTTGGGAAACAATTTTTGTAAAAAAACTCTTTTTGATGACATGTAATTTTGAGGAGTCCAACAAATAAATTGTAAATACATTTTTGTAAATACATTTACAATACAAACCAATTAAAGCAACAAAAAACTGGACAGTATAAGTCTCCATTTTGCATTTGATGCAGGAAATTTTCTAAATGAATTTCACATAATTTTGTTTACTAAAATTAACTAAATGGAAGTTTACTGTTGTAAAATTTGTTCAATAAATAAAGCAATAAAAACTCATATGAGTTTGCCACTTCAAAACAACATTGAATTTTAACAGCATTTTTTGAAGCTGAAATTTCTGAATGGTATTGTGGCTGGGGCAACACTGAATTCAAAGAAGAGGATTATTTGAAGCTGAAATTTGTGAATATGGTTATGCAGTTCATTTCCAAGGGTTCTCATCATGCTTGTGTATAGGAAGGTTTTTGGTGAGTATGTAAGGGCTCACCTAATTCCCATTCTCATTTTTCTATTCTCTATTTTTTCAGTTAATTGCTTCAAGTTAAATGAAAGATTTCCCATAGGTAAATACTGAATATAAAACACTACTATCAAATTCTACACTGGAATCTACTGTAGACATTTTGGATTTGTAGAAAGATGTATCATTATTGAAACAGCAGATGATGAAAATTATTCTGAAATCTTTCATATCGCTAATGTCAAATACTAGAACAAGGCTATCAATTACTGTAAGGCCAAAATGTCTTATGCAAGTCTCCAAATATTTAATGACAATATTTTTTTACCATTTCAAAAATTAAAGCGGCTATCAATTGGCTTACCTGTAAAGATCATGTCATTTATTTTTTATTTTTTGATTTTTTGCTTAGGTTGCATGATGTCTACACTGTACAAAGTTACCAGTAATCACTGAATTTTGTCAATGGTATGGTAAAATTAATTTACTTTTAAAATGAAAGCAAATTTTGCTAAATGTAATTTCTAAAGTGTATCATGCAGTCATTAAGAAATTCATTCCAGTCATTACCAGGTTTTGAAAGTGGCTTCATATGCAATACATAAATGGTTCGCAGTGGTAACAATTGGCAAAGAACCGAGAACAGCCATGCCAGTAAGATTGAGGAATCGCTTTGACGGTAGCCATGAAGCAATGCCAGCAAATGATGAAACAATAACTTGTGGGGTAGCACAACCAGGGTACAGCATACTGATAAAAGGATTTGAAACAACAGGATGACATGACAACATTCATGAATATGACTACTACTTCACCTACAAGTAGACCCAAGTATTACGTAGCAAAACAGATGGCCATATGGTAGAACTTGAGAATAGACTTGCTGCAAGTTGTGCAGTCAGTTGCTAGTTACCAGTACTACTAGTTCTATGTGATTCAATCTGGAGACGCATCCCTAGAGTGAGAAAGACCAGAATGCAGCAGAAGTGATGACTTGGTAGACTGATAAGTTATGTCAAAGACTGTCTATTTCCTTTATCCTTCATTCCCAATAAAGAATTTGATATTTTGATATCTCCAGAGAGACCAGAATGCACCACAACTTATGACCACTACTGGTGGAAGACTTGAGGAGCAGAGTGATTTATGATGATTAGTGTTATATTTCAATTTCCAAATTTTCCCAGTCTAAACAAGCTATATGGATAAATGTTCACCCCATAAACAGCAACAAACAATAATGATGTAAATAAAGACCATGGACTCAGTTTTGGGGACAGAGAGAGGTTTAATGATCAACAGAAAGCCAACGATACAAAGACAAACCTCTCTGGCCACCTTAAGGGTGGGAATTATTCCAAACACGTGGCAATTCAATTTAAATAATCAATGAGACACCCCCAGATAGAGGCCAGAATGCAATCTGCTTAACCAGTATCAATGATTAACAGTTAGTGGTCCCATTTAGCAGTGATTGCATGAAGAGTAAACCAAGTTGCAACAATTAAGTGGTAGACTCTGATCTCAAATGCTTCAACATCCATGTCAACGTAGTTAAATAATCGAGATGCACACAGACCAGAATGCAACCTGCTACTATTGACAGCTAGAGGTGATAGACTTGGAAACAGCGGAGTTGTGACTATAGTAGTATACTTCAATCTCGAGTGGTTTTATGCATGCAACGATTTAGCTATTGACAGAGGTGATATTTCTAGTAAGATTAAGAAGCCAAATTGCAACCTACTATACTTATAACAGCTAATGGTGCTAGATTTGGAGACCATGTTGAACTAGTGGTAGACTCCAATCTTGTTCTGCAGTTCCATGCACACAACAATCCTAGAAATGTGCCAGTGAGATTGTAATCGAGGAGAGTGGTGGTTGAACTAGAGAGAGGACTGATGGTTCAAAATAACGACTGACCTCAAATTTCCTAATGGCTAGACCCAGCAATATAAAATGAAATAAAACTGATGACAACTTCTGGTGGTAGACTCGGGAAGACCTGTGGATTATGGTGTAATGACAATGACTTGTTGGTTTCATCTCCTAGTGCATTCTATCACATCCATTGACTTTGTATGGTATGTGGTATCCCTAGACAGAGACAAGAATGCAATGCATTGCTGTCATTGTGAGTATGGTAGAAGAATGGAGAAGACTGAAGACTTGTGATTTATGGTACTGAAAATGCCAGGTTAATTTGATCTCCCAATGGTTTTCTCAAATGCATGCATCTACTAAATTTGTACTGAGCTATTGTGAAAGACTTGAATGAAGATGTACTGTCAGTATGGTTTATGCTAGTGACATTGTCTAGTTTTATCTTCCAGTCATTCTCCCAAATACTCATTAAACATGTGTGGAGGTGATATCCTCAGATAGAGGCCAGAAAACAAAATGGTGGCTAGTGTGAAAGACTATTGAGACGATTTGTGGTTTATTGGACATTCAAATTGTCTAGTTTGATTTCAGTGGTTCTACAACATACTGATTGGACTTGTATTGAAGTGATATTCCTACAATCATATGGTGACTATAGAATATAATACAGCCAATGACCTAGCTAATATGGCAGATTTGGAGAACACATAAACAGCAAGAACAAAATATTCTGTGGTATAGATTATTGACAAGTTATTGGACAGTGGAAGACATCAAAGAGAAGGACTTGTGGTTTCCCTGTGAGATTACTTGCATTCCATGCATATTAATTAACATGGGCTTGTTCTGATCTGTGCTTGATTCTTGGCCTTGTACTAATTTTTACAGATGCACAGTTAGTTGTTCAACTATTTGATGTTGTGGCATTATGGCCAACTGATCAGTTGAAGAGATCAATATTGAAGTTATGTTTATGGGTTTTAGACTGCTTATGGTCTCCATAGCAACGGTGTTTTATCACCGCAAATTACTGAATAATAGTCTTGTGGGTTTACCAATACTTTATTATCAAGCAAAGCTTTTGGGCATATTGTCCATTTGTCTTGGTTATCTGAGCTAGTAACCAATGTGTGGAGCGAGAGTAAACTTAAAATATATATATAAAATATATAGCTTAGTATTTAGTTATTAGAAATAATTTAGTTATGAATAAATTAGTACATAAATTAAATTAGGTATATTAAATAGTATTTTAGTACTAGATTGGATAACCTTGACAAATGGATGAAATGTCTTTGAGTTCTGTTTGGTAATAAAGTATTGGTAAGTTACCCCCTTAAGATCATGCATGTCATGCTTGTTGCACGTTACAAAGCACATTGATTATGGAATGGATTGAATGGTGATTCGTTCATGCTGAAATCCTGTATTATTCTTATTGTATTGATATGAACAGAACTTGCTTGAATATGTAAAGCTGCTCTTGATTTATTTTAGTGTACATGTTTCTCGAGGGTGAAAGTGCGAAATGCACACTGTCAGGAGTGAAAATTGTTTGGTAGCATTTGTTTACATTGGCATGATATGAAAAGGAAACTCCCATGAGGGTGCCAAACTATGGCCATGGTTATAGAATTACTTGCATGATTTCATGGAGGTTGAATTCATGTGTGAAATACATTTATGTCGGGTGTGAAAGTTAATGTCTGGCTGTGATATCTGTACATGTATGTCGGCATGATACATTGTATCAACAGGAAACTTGCTAGCACATTGTGCAAAACTGGTCATGGTTTACTTTGGCATATCAGAATCATCCTTGGGGACTTGCATTACTGTTGTTTACTTTGGCATACATGATGTTTATGAAAGTTGAATGCTTCATACAGTCTATCATCTGGAAATTTGCCTGATTATGGTGAAGTCTATGTATGCCTGCTTGATATGAACAGAATGTGTTTGAATGATATGTAAAACCTTTTTTGTTTTAGTACATATGGTGTTTATGAAGGTTGAATGTACAAAATGTACTTTTTGTAAGTTGTGGAAATTATGTGATCTGGCCTTCTCTGATAAGTGGAAACATCTTAATATTTCAACATCCTGATGGTAATAACAGAAAACACTTCTTTGTTGGCAAAATGACATCTTCAAATAGAAAATGGTTTCAGATGGTATTGAAAACTAAGTGGCCATGGTATGGACAAGACTAAATCACTCTCTTGTACATATACTCCTCTAGCATCTAGACATATGAAGATATGATTATTGGCAAAGAATGATTATTAGGAAATGCAGACCAGAACATGACAGGAATATTCAGCAGTGCACACCCAACTCATTGTATTGGTCAAGAAATCAGGATTGTCAGGACAAACCCAACTTCGCATTGGTGTTGTCAGTGGATGGTTCTTTAAGAAATCCAGCCTACATCATGACCAGGTAACGATGGTATTAGGATCAACACTGGCAGTACATGTACATGCCCAACTCACATGGTATTGTCCAATTCTGGTTTTTAGAAATCTATTCTACACCATGACCAAGAAATCAATGGTACTAGAATCAATATTGGCAGTAGTACACACCCAACTAACATGATTGGATGGTTTTTAGGAATCCAGTCTACACAATGATCAGAAAATCAATGGTTTTAGGATCAATGGTATTCAATGTCCATAGCATGGTTTTGAAAAAATCAGTCTGTATGACCAGGAATTCAATTTGATGGGAATCGATATTGCCAGTACACACCCAACTAACATGGTTATGTGATCTACTATGCCCAAAAGACTCTGTCTACACTGGCAAATCAGATTGCAAAGAATCCCAAAACAAATGCAGCAATTAAGACAGCACCAGTAAAATAGGAAGACCAAGTAGGTGCAAGACAGATATAGACCGAGATAGAAGGCAGCTGTTTCCTAGCCTCAAGATTTCAGCTACCTTTAAAAATGGCAAAGACAAGACACTATCACATCAATAAATGCCAAGACAAATGTCAACATGAGATCAAATAAGAATGGAATAGTGGTATTTATAGAATCCCTAGATTCCTGATCCATAAGGAAAGACTACTGACAACAATTCAGACAGAATTGTCAGCAATAGGATTAAACAGGCCAATCACAGTACAAGTACACAAGGATTAAACATGGGAAATTGAAATCAAAAATGTGAAGGAAACTTGGCTGGTAGACTGGAAATGGTACTGGTATATAGCACTCTCTTCTATTCACTGGTAAGGTACTGTGTTCAGCTATAAAATAAGAAAGGGAAGTGGGAAACGACTGGACAGAGACTTCAATACTAGCTATAGACTGGTAAATGAAACTTGTATGTCGCTCTCAATGTTGTATTCACTGGTCCTTGGTATTCATGGAATGGAAGTGACACTGGTGTTCACTAGCAATTATAGTTATTGTGTGACCATGTAATATAGATGGTAACTGACTGGACAGGAAATGATGAATGACACTTCAAATTAGATTGATTGGAACTGATTGGATACTGAACCGACTGGCCAGAACTAATATTTACTGGTAATGGTATTTATCTGACCATGCAATATGGATGGGAAATGATGACTTGAAAATGGAACTGGTAAAACATTGAGGTATTCAGTGGTATTGATATTTGTCTGACATGTAAACTTGGTGGGAAATGGCAGCTGACTGGACAGAGAATGATGACTGACACTTCATTAGACTGGAAAATGGACCTGGTAAGCACTATTATTTCTTGAAAATTGTATTTTTCAACAATGGATGATATGGATGGGAAATACATGTTCGGTAGCAATGTTGAATAATAGTTCAAAAATTAGACTGGAAAATTAGAACTGGTAATAGCACTCCCCATCTTATTTGCTGGTCTTTGCTGGACAATGTATACAATGGATTGGGAATAGCACTTGAACTACCTGGATGCAGATGAATGACACTTCAATAGCAGACTTGGAAATACTAGTCCCCTTGGGAATATGAGGTGATGGCCAGCCAGGATGGTCTGTGTAGCACAGGTCTTGATCTCATCTACTAGCTGCAAACCAGTGTCATGCCAAAGTTGGTCCACATGTCGGCCTCTGTCCGCCCTGAGAAGCCAGACCCTTCTGGGGTTCCAACAGAGCCAAGTGGTGTGCAGCAATGTCACTATGTCAAGTCCATCTATCCATATTATCGTAATATTCACTTCTGATAATATTTGTCTGGCTAATGTCATGAATAAAAAATGGTAAGTGACGGTGAAGACTGGAAAACGGAGTACCACTGGTAATGGCATTTTGTCTCTGACCATGTAATATGGATGGCAAATGGCAACTTGCAGGAACTGGTAAAGCATGCAGAGGTATTATTCAATAACTGGTAATGGTATGTCCAACAAATGAATGCATTATGGATAGTAACAGCTGACTAAAAACAGAATGATAAATGGCACCTTGATAGAAGACTGGAAAATGGGACTAGTAAAGCACTATAATTACTACCATGAACTGTATTAGATGTCTCGCCTAAATATATATGACATGGCAACTGACTGGACAGAGAATGATGGTTGTGGCTTAATTATTGTATACATCAAAATTTAGAAGACTGGGACCAATACTAGAAATATCCCTGAATACAAACCCTAACCCTGAACCTAACCACTAACTGTAACTACTAACCACTAATCCTAATCGTAAGTCTAGTCTGTATTCACGGATATTTGTGAAGTTGATTCTAGTCCACTTTCAAACAAATTTTGAAGTATGCAATTTAGTCAACACTCAGAGAAGAACAATTCAGTGACAAACTGGAAAATGGAACTGCTAAACAACATATCATTGATGTTACTGGTAATGGTATTTATCTGACACTCAGAGAAGGACAATTCGGTGGAAAATGGAACTGGTGTTAACTGATGTTACTGATAATGGTATTTATCTGCCTGGATTATGGGTAGAACATTGAGACAGATGAGAACTGATAGACTACACTTCAATTTCAAGCAAAATGGAAAATGAAACTGGTAAACTGTGCAATGTTTATGGATAATGGTATTTATCTGATGTAATGTGGGTGGAAAATGAAGACTGGCAAGGCATGGTAAATGGCACTTCATTAGCAGACTGGAAACTTGAACTGGTAAACACTGGTATTCACCTGTAATCATGGTGCTTGTCTAACTATGTAATGTGGGTGGAAATGATGACTGATTGGACAGAACGATGAATGGCATTTCAACAGCAGACTGGAAAATGAAACTGGCATACTTCTTCACTGGAAATAGGATTCATCCAACAATGGCTAAATGGATGGGAAATGGCAACTGATTGAATGAGAATGGTGATTGATACTACAATTTATAGCCAACTGGGAAATGGAACGTAATTGCATTATTTTTGTCTCTCACCAATGATGCAATATGGATGGCAAATAGCCCTGAGTGGACAGAGAGTTACAAATGACACTTCAATGGAAGACTGAAAATCAAACTTGTAAGCACTGTGGTGTTCTGACACTGGTAATGTTTTTCTAACGTAGTATAGATGGAAAATAACAAATGACTAGACTGGAACTAGTAGGCACTGCAATGTTCACTGGCAATGGTATTTGTCCAACAAAAACTACATGGATCTAGGAAATAGCCACTGACTGGACAGAATGATGAATGGCATTTCAACAGCAGACTGGAAAATGAAACTGGCATGCTTCTTCACTGGTAATGGGATTCATCCAACAATGGCTAAATGGATGGGAAATGGCAACTGATTGAACAAGAATGGTGATTGATACTTAAATGTTCAATGGCAATGGTATTTGTCCAACAAAAACTAAATGGATGGGAAATAGCCACTGACTGAATGGGGAATGGGGAATAGTCCATTGGCAAATAGAACTTGTAAGCACCATTAGTGTCATATTAGCAGGTAATGACATTCATCCTGGAATTCAATATAAATGGAAAATTAACACTGGTATGTGTGAAACTTGTATGTCGCTCTCACTGTTGTATTCACTGGTTATGGTGTTCACTAGCAATTATGGTTGTGTGTGACCATGTAATATAGATGGAAAATGGTACCTGACTGGATGGGGAATGATGAATGACACTACAAATTAGATTGATTGGAACTGATTGGAAACTGGACCTACTGGAACTAATATTCAATGGTAATGGTACTTGTCTTGCCATGCAATATGGATAGAAAAGGATAACTGACTGGATAGGGCTTGGAGACTGGAAAATTGGAACTGGTGTAGCACTCACTCCTATTTACTGGAAATGCATGGGCTGTCCAACATCTCAAATGATATAGATGGGTTTCAAATAGCTAGTGCCTGGATAGAGAATGGTGAATAACACTTCAAAAGCAGACTGGAAAATGGAACTGGTAAAGCATTCTTATTTTCATATTTACTGGCATTTGTCTGACATTGTTTTATAGAAGGGAAATTGCAGGCTGGGAAATAATTGAATAAGACTTTTATATTAGACACTGGAAAATGGAGATGTCAATTTACTGGCAATGGCAAAGTCCAGCAATGCAGTATGGTAGGAAATGACCTGTGTTAACATATTTAATCTGATGACAATTGAAGGACACTAATTACTGGTATGTACAGTCTGGCACTTAAGAATGGTACCAATAACTCAATACTACATGGTATTTATTGGCAGTGGTACATAAGGATGGAAATGGCCATGTATTAAATGACACTTTGATGGAACTGACTGGAAAATGGTAAAGAACTCGCTGGAATATATTTGTTGGAGACTGTGGTATGGATGGCAGGTAGTGGAATCTTATTTACTGTACATATAGATGGGAAATGGTACTGTTACAACTGAGTGGATACTGTGCCTGCTGCCTGATACAACTGTGGAATGGAATACTCATGATATATAGACGTGGTTGTACTTCCATTGGACTGTCAGGAACAACATGTTGGACTACTGTGCAATATCAGAAGGAAACATTACTGGATTGTAACACATTACAGTACAAATTCTAAACCTCAAATCCCCAGAAGTAGCATCATAGCATTGTTGGGGGGTACATGTTCCCCATTTTTCCACACAGTGGTTTTTTAGGGGTTTTCATGTCCAGCTATGGTGTGATAGATGCTATGGTTGATAAATGGCTTGATGACCTGTAGATGTGGAAT
The DNA here is from genome assembly GCA_029948255.1 of Telmatactis stephensoni. NCBI lineage: Eukaryota > Metazoa > Cnidaria > Anthozoa > Actiniaria > Isophelliidae > Telmatactis > Telmatactis stephensoni. The sequence goes on from JALIZF010001923.1 coordinate 776,392, forward strand.
ACTTGGCTTGCACAGCATGGTTAAGAATTGTTAACTCCATAACATGGCTACAAAACATATAATTGTACTTGGTATTGGTCACAAAATGGTATTTTTTAACACTTCATTTTATGCACTCGATACCTTGTGATGAACAGGGAATATCCCTCAAATGGCATGTCACAGAGAAGGGATGGATAAATGATGACAACTGGTTTTGATCAGTAAATGGTACTTGTCTTGTCTTATACTGGTATGATACTGAATTGATAGAAACTTAATGTATGACAGTGCTGGTCAAAATAGAAAAGCAATGGATATATCTTCAATAATTCTTTGTTTTGCAAAAGTATGACTTTGCACAGTTGAGCAATTATAGAGAACATTATAGACCAGTGTGCAAGAAGCTGATCGAGTTAGGGATGAAATCTCATTTCCTAAGCTCATAATTGCTTCAAAACACAACTTGTTGTCACTGAACAACACTGAGTGGAAAGGGATGGCTATAAGGGGAGGTTGGAGGCCATTCATTTTATTGTACAATGAGCACACTGCAATACATTTAGTATTCAGGGAAGAGGTCCAGAAGGACAGAATTAATCTAGTTTTGGATTGTCCTTTAATGCTGGTTTCTTGGAGCTTTGGATACCAGACAGTATACACCATTGATTAATCGAGACAGAGGTTAAGAATGGATCTTATAGCAACTGCTTTGGCGATGAAGAATATATATCATGATTGTGTGAAGATACATGGAGGGGGCACCTTAACAGTTGGTAAATGGCAATTCATTTGGCAGGAAATGACACGTCACAGTATGGCGCAGCCCACTTCATCATCACTGAGACAAACTACAATACAATCCACACATAATATCTAGTTGGTGTAATAGAGCACACTTGACTTCTACCTTGTGTAGTGGTTTTGAGGACTGGGTGCAATTCCCAGACTGGATTGTGTTGGATGTTCATTGTACAAGTCTCAAAAAGTGATATTACTCTCCAAGTACTCGAAAAATGTTTCTAAAGAATAATTATTATATAACTGAGAGAATCTGAAGAAAGATGTTATTTGGTAGAAAAATGCCCATTAAGGTGGATCAATACAGTTACATGTATTATCTGACCATACCTCTCATTTTCTTTGGTCGCTTTTTTTACCCTTAATGCGTACTTAGCAACTTGATTTTTGGACCAAGTATTGCGTTAAGATTGAAGTTTAGAATAACACCAATCTCAGCGTGATCAACATTGCCTAGGCAATGATAAACTAATGTCAACAAAATTAGTTTTTACTAAATAGAGCGATAACACTTAAACCGTGAAATAACTTAGTAACTAAATAGAGACAAATAGTACATGACAAACTTATACCGCCTAAAAAATGCGCTCCGGGAGTCTATCGAAAATATGTGTTGCTATGGAGATAATCCCTAGTCATTTTCGTTTGTGGTTCGCTATGTTGTACATAAGTGAGAACATGTCAATTGGATTATAAGGTCTAGCTAAAAGCATTGACGTTTTGCCTGTTTACTATCAGCCGAAAGATAGGAAAGTATTCATAATATAGTTAATATGTGACGGAGATCGAAATTTGACCTGAAATGAAGGTTTTGGCGGGCATTACAAATCGACACTTGTCGGTTTGTAGGGACAATGGCAATTTTGAACCGCATTTTCTCTACAGAACTATCTTCAAATACAGCGTGGTATGCCGGCTATCGTCTTCTTTGTGTTGTGGTGATCCACGGAAGTTTGTTTTAACCAATATTTTTTCAATTTTTCCTGACCAAGTACGTAAATTGAAACGAACGGAGCTATATGACACTGGCTTGACCTTTTGTGTGTTACGTCATTGATCAAACATGAATTCTACCAAAAAAGTGTGGTTTATGAGAGAATAAACCACGTTTGAACGAAAGAAATGATTTTTTGCTCGCAATATATATAATAAAACAAATAACTAAGGTCCAGTTGTGATTTTTAATGCTACAGGGTATTCACTGAAGAGTCGCTCCCAATCGTGATATTTACATTCGTGAGGAATTAAACTCAATTTACTTTTATTTTATTAAGCTATTCGGGACCTGGACCAACTCATTGTAAATTGTGAACGACATTTTGGCAGCGAATCAAACAGTGTTTCCAGTTGTTTGCTCCATAACAAACTATTTATAACAACGATGACAGATAAGAAACGGACACAAGGATTTCTGATGTTCAGGGTGCTGAGGATTATAACGCCTCGGCCTAGCTCAAAACCAAAAACATACCAAACATTTGACTTTGAAATCCGGATCCCAGCAGGGACACCGCATTTTTTAGGCGGTATAAGTTCGTCATGAAAACCCTTTGTTTTCTATTGTTTCATTAGTACTATTTGAACTTTTTAGTTAGTACTTGTTTCACGGTTTTAGTGCTATCGCTCTGTCTCAATAATCTGACCTAAGCTTGAGAAACAACAAACATGCTGTTAAACTTCATGAAAATGCACACCAATTTCACCATGTTGTACGAGATCATTAATTTTCGCTTTCAGGCTTCATGTCATAAATGAACTTGTTTTCATGCTTTGGTCATTTTTTCAAGGCAAGCGTGTTTTTAAATGTAAATGAGGTTTGCTGGTCTCGTGCGTGTTGTCAACATGAAAATGATCAGCACGTGGACTTGATTATGATGGTTTTTTGAAGGAAAAGTTTATTGCTCGTTTAAAAAATATTTGCGTTGTTCAATGACCAAAATAAAATTAAATATTGTCATTACGTTGAATAGTATGCATGCACAATATCCAGTGAATATACATTTGAATTTGGGAGATATTTGGGGAACTGTGTTAATGTAAATATTAGCTAAAAATACTCAACACATACGCATAAACACGAAAATAAATATCTCTGTTAATAATGCGTGAATCAATCCAGCATTTTTCCCAAGGATAGAGCACTGGTAAATACGTTTTACAGTGCAATTGTTGGCGTTTAATTTCATTTAAAACATTTTAAATTTGGCTTTAAAGTTTTGGAATGTCTGACAAATGAAGCTAATATTGACCACGGATGCAAAATCCTATCAAATAACTAAAAATCAAACAGATTGATTGCATTTTCATGAAGTTTAACAGCATGTTTGTCGTTTCTCGAGGTTAGGTCAGATTATTGAGATATTTAGTAAAAACTAATTTTGTTGACATTAGTTTATTGTTGCCTAGGCAACGTTGATCACGCTGAGATTATTCATTTGGTGTTATTCTAAATTTCAATCTTAACTCAATACTTGGTCCAAAAATCAAGTTGTTAAGTACGTTGAAATAGTTGTTAAGGCGACCAAAGAAAATGAGAGGTATGGTCAGATAATAACTGTATTGATCCACCTTAAACAACTAACTTTTTTTATATCCTTACAAGTTATTTATTTGTTATTCTTTTTTGGGCTTCGTAAACCAAATCTGAAGAAAAACTCTGATAGAATGAAAAGCAAGTATACCAAGCTCAACAATTACAAGCACTAAATAGCATTTATTTTCAACTTACCCCGTGAAATGTATCATTTTCCCTCGAAGCAGTTTTCATGTTGTCTGATCCGCCATTTTGATTCCAACCTGAACAAGTGGAGTTCCTGTGTTTTTGGCGCTAACGTATACCACAGGAAACCCGTCGGCATCCTAGAAGGATCGTCACCAGTCTCACTCCAGGTGATATTCAATATGGCGGATGAGTGTTCTTGGATTGATGAGTGTTCTTCGTTCTCATTTCCCTACCCTTCCTACAAAACTACTAGATCAATTATTATGTACCATGTGCACGTGCATCAGCTGCATTTGCCTATATTCTCGAGACAGCAACAAGAGCGAGGTAGGATCCGGAGCGAATGAAATAAGGGATAAGCTTATCTTTTACTTGTCTTACAGCCAAAATCGTTGTATCGCGACCTTGAAATTTTGAAGTTCGTTTGCCGGATTTTGGGTTTTTGTGCGACTTAGTATAAAAAGGTTTTAAAAACACTTTAATTCAGATATATTTAGAAACAAAACTCTTTATATAGTGATGAGATTTTGTGCACAAATAGCGGCCAAATAAAGTTGATTGATTGATGGAAACTTCGCCACAAGTCGCACAACAAAGCCCAAAATCCCAACGATCGAGCTTCAAAAAAAACTGTGGGGTCGCGATACAAGGGTTTTCGCTTTAGTTAGACAGTATCTTTTTCCTTGGTTTATAAGTGGAAATAGGGTAGAAAGTACCCTTTTAAATTCATCACTTAAGTTGATATGATTCCCTGAGAATTTTGTTTAGTTTTAAGCTTATAGAAATTTCATGCTTACTTTTTTATTTGATTTTACTTAAGGAATATAAAACGCGTACGCATGTCTCTGTACTGTGATATGATAGAAGATGTAGAGCAAGAGAAAAGCAACCTTAGGAACATGAGGCGTACGTAGCCGAGTGTTTCTCTTGCTTTTCGAGTGCTCTACATCTTCCAGAATGTTTATATCACAGTACAGAGACATAAGCGATCGTTTTATATTGCTTTTATAAAATAAAGAATTAATTAATTTAATTAATTTAATTAATTAATTTCAATTAATGGTTGTTCGTCAAAAGTCCTTGATTTAAAGTGTGGTGTACCTCAAGGCTCCGTCCTTGGTCCTTTTTTGTATTTATTGTATACTTCTCCTATTGATGATATCCTTCGTCATCATAACATGTCTTTCCATTTGTATGCAGATGACACTCAGATGTTTTTGCCCTTCTCTTGTAATGATGATTTGTCTCTTAGTGATGCTATGAAAAGAATTGAATGGACAAGACCGAATTCCTTATGATATCTTCGAAATTTGACCCTCAATTGTCACATCCTGTTCTTAATTTTGGCAATGATCAGATTCATCCTTCATCTAAAGCAAGGAACATTGGTGTTATTTTTGATTCTTCTATGTCAATGGTACCTCATGTAAATAGTATCTGTAAAACGTCATTTTATCATCTACGTAACATTGCCCATATACGTAAATTCATCTCAATGAAGACTGCTGAAACTCTTGTCCATGCTTTCATAACCTTGCGCCTTGATAACTGTAACTCTCTTTTATATGGACTCCCAAGGACTCTACTGGACAAATTACAATATGTACAGAACTCTGCTGCTCGCCTTGTCACCTTATCAAAGAAACATGACCACATTACTCCTGTTCTTTTTAATCTTCACTGGCTGCCAATTTATCATCGTATAAACTATAAGATTATTTTGTTTACCTTTAAAGCTTTGCATGGGTTAGCTCCATCCTATATAAGTAATTTAATTTCTAAATACAAACCTGCTAGATGTCTTCGTTCTGCTGATAAAATGCTACTGACATCATCTTCTTATAATTTGAAAAGCTATGGTTACCGTCCTTTTCAGGTTTCTGCACCTATGCTATGGAATTCGCTTCCTACAAACCTTCGGAACATTGTCTGTCTTACGTCTTTTAAAAGGGAACTTAAGACATACCTTTTTAAGTTAGCTTTCTATGATTAATTTCTGTACCTTGTAATTATTAATCTTAATTTTTTTTTCTTCATATTACTGTTATAATTATTATTATCAATATTATTATTATTTTCAGCGCTTAGAGCAGATTTGTATAAGCGCTTTACAAATAAATTATTATTATTATTATTATTATTATTATTATTATTATTATTATTATTATTATTATTATTATTATGGCGGTGATCGTATTCCTCCTAGTGGTGCCGCTGGATATTCCTTCAGAGGGAGAACCGAACGTACGACCCAGAGATTTTAACACTGAGTGTTACTGGAGATTTTATTAGCATGTTGCATTGCTGTGATGACAGGCTAGGTTCCGGTGGGGCGGATGAGCCTGGGGTTGATTTTTCCAACCCCTGTGATCTTGAAAGAGCTTCTTTGGAAGCTACTGAGGGGCGTCAAGCCAGACATTTTGAAAGGCCTCTTGTAGAGGCTAATAAGGGGCAGGCCATTGATTTTGTGACAAGAGGTTCAGCTGTTGGACTTCGCAAGAGTGGAAAAAGAGGAAAGTGCAAAGATTGGTGGACGCATGAGGAGAGGAAGTTTTTGTGGGAATGTTTTGTTAGAAGTGGTGGGAAGAGGTCAGGTGGATACATAAAGAAGGTGAAGGCTTTGTGGGACGAAAGAGGATTGAGTGTGAGAGAAGTGCCAAGTTTGTTGTCGCAACTGAAGAGTGTTGAGAAGGGGTTGCTGACAATGATGGAGAAGGATGAGATTGAGAAGATGGTCAAAGATGAGATCAGAATGATGGACAGTGAGGGACAGGAGTTGACAGATGCTAGAAAGGCAGAATGGAGTGCTTTGTTTGGTGAAAGTGACGATGAGGATGAGTTCCTTGGATTTCAGATTGAGAGTGGTGACCAAAGTACGTCTGGAGTGGGAGTAGGTGGCTATGAAGGTGAGGTAGATTGGGCGAATGGTGGTGTTGACACAAGGGGAAGAGAAAGGATGGTTGAAGTCAATGAAGTTGGGTTAAGAGGAGTTAATGTGGTAATGGAGAGACTGGTTACTTTTCGTGAAGATAATGGTCTCAGGATAGCAAGTGACGAGGAGAAGGAGGTACTTGAGAAGATGAAAATAGTATTTGAAGGGAAAGAGTGGACAGAAGTGCCGGGGTTGAAGGCTTTGGATAGGAGGAAGGTTAACAGGGAGGTACAGATTGTTGATGGTTTGATGCATAATCTTGTGAAAGATAAGATGTCTGTATCAGAGATCAATAGGCTGTTGTACACAGGATCATTTGTTGTTGCTGATAGGTTGGGTTTGATTGGGAAGAAGAAAGGGAAGAAGTTTGACATGAAGAAACCTAGGTGGCAAAGAAGGATTGAAAAGAGCATTGTTGAGTGGCGAAAGGATTTGTCTAGAGTAGAGGAGTTGAGAAAAGGTAATGTGCTGAGTAAGAAGATAATGGACCGGTTGATCAGAAAGTATGAGGTTGTTGCAAAAGGGACAGTAGCTGTGGTTACTTTGCTCAAAGGAAAAATTAAATCGGGAAGCTTGAAGATACAGTGGTATCTGGACAGTTGCACAAAGACTAGACAGAACAATTTGTTCAAAAATAATCAGAGTCAGCTGTACAAGGAATTGGATGGAAAGGCAACCTTGGGGTCAACTGAAGCACCTGATGCTAGGGAGGCAACAGAATTCTGGAGTGGGATTTGGTCGGTGGAGAAGAGGCATAATGATGAGGCTAGTTGGTTTAGAGAAGTGAGAGATAAGACGAGTGAGGTGACAAAGCAAGGTGAAGTTTGTATCAGTGTTAAGGATGTCCAAGGTGGAATCCGGAAGATGGCTAATTGGAAGGCTCCAGGTCCAGATGGTGTGAGGGGATTTTGGTTTAAGAGGTTCAGGTCTTTGCATGGGATGATTGCAAAGAGTTTACATGGTTGTTTGACTAGAGGGCAGGTGCCAGACTGGATGGTGAAGGGTAGGACTGTGCTGATTCAGAAGGATCGTGCCAAAGGAACAGTGGCAAGCAATTACAGACCGATAACATGTTTACCGTTGATGTGGAAGCTTCTCACTGGGATTTTGGCTGAGAAGCTGTATCAGCATTTGGACGTGAATGGGTTGTTGCAGGATGAGCAGAAGGGATGTCGGAAGATGTCGAGAGGGACAAAGGATCAGTTGTTAATTGACAAGGCTGTTTTGAGGGAAGCGCGGGTGAGGAAGAGATGTCTAGCGATGGGGTGGATTGATTACAGGAAGGCATATGACATGGTGCCACATTCCTGGCTTGTGGAGATGTTGGAGATGGTGAAGGTGGCTGATAATGTGATGGGACTGTTGTGTGGTAGTATGAAGGATTGGAGGACTGTGTTGACATCGAATGGGGAAGTGTTGGGAGAAGTGGGGATTAAGCGTGGAATATTCCAGGGGGATTCACTGTCCCCTCTGCTGTTTGTTCTTGCTATGATCCCCCTCACCATGTTGTTGAGAAGGGAGACCATCGGGTACAAGTTTGGAAAGGAGCATCGGGTGATGAATCATCTGCTGTTCATGGATGACTTGAAGTTGTATAGTAGATCGGAGGAGGAGTTGGAGAGGTTGATTGAGGTGGTTCAGGTATATTCGAGGGATATTGGGATGGAGTTTGGGTTGGACAAGTGTGCAGTGTTGGTATTAAAGCAGGGAACTAAAGAACGTTGTGAAGGGATTGTTTTGCCTGATGGTCAGGTAATGAGTGAGATGGACGAGAATGGGTATAAGTACTTGGGTGTGTTAGAAGGGGCAGATATCATGCAGAAGGAAATGAAGAAGAAAGTAAGAGATGAGTACTTGAGAAGGGTGAAGCTTGTGGCAAAGTCGAAGTTGTATGGTGGTAATTTGATCAAGGCGATCAATACTTGGGCTGTCAGTGTGGTAAGGTATAGTGCTGGGATTTTGGACTGGAGTGATCGGGAGTTGAAGGAGATGGATGTAAAAACGAGAAAGAGGTTGACAATGTTTGGGGTCTTTCACAAGAAGGGGAGTGTTCCGAGGTTGTACATGAAAAGGAAGCATGGTGGTAGGGGGCTGATCAGTATTGTTGACTGTGTGAGGGCAGAAGAGCTGGGTTTGTTTGGGTATGTTAAAGAGAGTGACGAGTGGATGCTAAAGGTGGTTGGTGAGTCGTTGCAGGTTGGTGAGACAAAGAAGGAGTATAAGAAGAGGGTGCAGAAGGAGAGGAAAGAAAATTTCCTAGAGAAAAGGTTGCATGGAAAATTTATGAGGGATGTGAGCGATGTTGCTGATGAGCGGTCTTGGCAGTGGTTAAGGGCAGGATATTTGGGTAAGGGCACTGAGGGGTTTGTTTTTGCAGCACAGGAGCAAGCTCTGAGGACAAGGTTTTTCCGGGCAACCATTCAGAAAGAGAATGTGGACCCAAAGTGTAGGGTTTGTGGGAAGGAGGTGGAGTCTGTTGGCCATTTGGCGAGTGGTTGTAGTGTTTTGGCCCAGAAGCAATATAAGAAGAGACATGATCGGATGGGGTTGAGGGTGTATTGGGAGCTGTGTCGGAAGTATGGAGTGAAATGTGCTGATGTTTGGTATAAGGAGGTTCCAGATGAGGTTAGGATTTCGGATGATGGAGAAGTAGAGATTTGGTGGGACAGGAGCGTCGAGACAACACAGAAGATGGAACATAATCGTCCAGATGTTACTGTGTTGAACCGAGCGGCTCGTAAGTGGACCTTTGTTGATTTCTCGGTGCCTTGGGATCGTAATGTGGTGGTGAAGGAAGAGGAGAAAATTGCTAAATATTCTCCTCTTGCAAAGGAGATACGAAAGTTGCACCGGGTGTCAACAAAGGTGGTTCCGTTGGTTGTTGGTTCTCTAGGGGTCGTGTCTAGTAATCTTGAGGGGTACCTGAAAGATCTAGGTATTCCAGACGTTCTGGGTGGTATGCAGACGTCTGCGGTCATAGGGACCACCCTCATTCTGCAGAGTGTGCTTAGTCTCTAAGCCCCAGGTCTTGGGGTCGAGGCTAAGCAGTATCTTACACCTGTAGTGTGAATAAAACCTCCACTCAGGTTGTCTATCTATAGAAATTCCTTATTATTATTATTACTATTACCACAAAGATTCATTTCATATCTCATAAGTCAGACATTAAAACATTTCTCAAAAGGTCGTTTATGTGTTTTATTTGCCTGGATATTGCCTGATATTTTCCTGACTATGCAGTTGCAGTTCATGTGTTGAGATCGATTACGGCTACCTTACTCCAAAAGCAAATTAACTTGAAGCAGTCCTTGGAGTAGTACAGTGTGCCGGACTGTGGCTACCTCTATACTGGTTAAGTCTATATCTGGAAATCTTCGAAACCGCTTGTGCATTTATGCAATGTTATAGGCATCTCGGTAAATCAATGATTCGATATCTTGTGAATAGGCTGTAGCGCAAGGCACCGTAATACAATGTTTTTATTGACAAGGTCAAAGATCAACTTCAGATAATGTATTCATAAACGCAGCGATGTAACTCAGAAATGCATTGTAATTGTCATAATATTGGTCTGTTGAGTTTTTCACAAGATGTCCATTCCGCTTTCAAGTAAAAAAAAGTCTTTAGACCTGCATAACGACCATAGAAGATGGGCTTGAACAATACTCGCAAATGTCATTAAGATACTTGTTTGCAATTTATAATAATAATAATAATAACTTTATTTAATGAGGTTTAAAACACATTACAGTCAGGGACTGGAAAACTTGTGGACCTCCTAAACTATAAACAATAAATACATATAAATAATATATTAACTATACAAATGATAAGGAAAAAAATAATAATAATGATATATACATACGTTAAAATTGTGACAATTATTAGTCATATTCTAAAGATACTAAAAATTATTTCTTCTATAAAAAATTTATTCTAAAAATTTCAGGATTGCTTCAAATTCTTGATACAGAGAATTCTATGAAATTGGAAAATGATCAAGTCCTATATATGATTCTTTCAAATACTTTCAATAATTAACTTTAAATAAGTTGATACTAGAACTCATTATTGAAACTCATTATTGAAAGCATTATTGACCATTATTGTATAATTTCTTACAAATTATTATAAGCGAAACTAGATAATAATGCTTCCCACCTCCAAGGCAGCAATAAAAATACTTATTAGGTAGACTAGTTAATATCCTACATCAAAGCTTGAGTAGCTGTTATATCCTGGGCTGGGTTTTTCAAAGCTCAATTAATGCTACTTCTGGGCTCATTCCTAAAAAACCTAGTATGCTGTTGAGCTTTGAACAACCCGGCCTTGGGATAACTCCTCATTTAAATCTATTTCACAATACGATGGATTCGGTAGTAGCACTATTCATTGCCCCTGGTGTGCAAGTCTGGTGTATTATGAAGTAGTTAACCCCAACTCTAACAAGTTTATGGTTAAATTCAATTTTTTATTAATATATCATTTACTTTTTGTAAATGACTGGCAAAATCTACAGTGATATTACTTAACAGGTTACTTACTACTTTTAGTTTAGTTTGTTTAATGATCATCATTTTGAATTTCAATCATATATATATTTTAACTTTTTATGAGGAGAAATTGCACACAGATTACTTATTTTAACTACCGGTAATAGATTTGTATAATGACTATTTCAATAATATATTGTTTATGGAACAATATATGCTGTGCACCTTTCTAGATGTATTTTTTTACAAACAAAATATATGCATTTTTCCCTCCCGAAGAGAGTTAACGAATCTATGCAAGCGATGCAGGTGCTTGGCTCGTTTACTGGCATCAGAATACACTGAAAACATTAGTTGGAGTAAAATGGCTAAGGGCCGCAGCCCAAAGCCGCTTTAATTAAAATTAATCAGAATCATATAACTACTAAATTTCACAAATAGTTCTACTGGCCAGTAAAGGTGAGGGCAGAAAGATGCCAACGGGAAAAGTAACTAAAATCTCACAGTGGAAAGTGGCTCTGGGGAGGTGGGAGGGCATAAATTACCTATCTGTATACAAATATTTCATATATGGATAAGAGTTCAGTCATGTACACATCTCTAACACTCTATATACCTTAATTACGATTTTTATTAGTGACTTCTCGATTAATTTCTTGGGGAAGATTTAGCGGCTATACGTAGTGTTTAGCGATTTTTGGGGAAAATGACAATTGAACCAATTAAATGAAGAATACCAATTTTCCAGGGAGTTACCAATACACCGATCCCGGCTTTGCTTGAATGGCCACTAAACAATGGATGGTTTTCCAATGGAATATAAAATGTCAGAGCAACAAAACTCGAATTCGAAGATGTTTTAGATATTATCACACGTTTTCTTGATGTTCCTTTAGAAAGCACTCAAACTCAGACAGACCTTTACAAATTTCAGCAATCGGGTGTCTATATCAGGTTGTACATCAAAAACATGTTAGCTTGTCCGACGTAGCAACAGTAACTACGGAGGCAGAACAATGGATGCGGGATCGGTGTATTGAGCGATTTTGACAGCCTGAGTACTTAACTCGGTGATCGAGAAAAGACCAATTTACCGAGATATTGAAATTTTTGCCCTTCCTAGATTGTCTAACATGAAAAAAAACGTTCAAAAACACTGACCACAGGCGCCAACGGCTCAACAAGTGTTTGGGATACCTGTGGTTTAAGTAAGCACAACGAAGACGGCAGGGAAGACGGGACGCTAAAAATGATTGTAAAACAATAGACAACGCTATTTCTTTGTCCTGTTCCTTTTTTATGTGACATTCAAACTCAGAATTAAAAAAAACAATCAAAATTCTGTCCGAACGAAAAATAGGCTGATTTAGTTTTCCAAGTTCCCGTTGTCTACAGAGCGTGAAATCGGAACTGTTCACGTCGTAGTTTTACAGAATACAGTTGATTTCTTTGCAGTTGTGCTCATTTGCACGTGTATTTATTGTGCTTTGTAATTCAGGCCATTGTTTTATACCGTCGTCGTCGTCCTTGTTGCCGTCGTGGTTGTTAAGGTCCCTGTTGCTTCAGAACTGGATGTGGATTTTTCTATGAATCGGCGCTGTATAAAAATCGGTCAAACATGAATGATTCTTTGAAAAAGAAAAGAAAGTACGCAAAAGTGTTTGAGAACGTTATTTAGTGTTCGACGATGTAGGCCAATAATTTCAATATCGATTTCATAGACGGTCCAGGTAAAGTATTTTTCAACTTATTATCTTTATATACTTGATATTCTTTTATATTTGATATTTGATATTCTTTTGTCAATCTAGCCAACAGGTTTGCCTCCTTGCCAGTTGAAATTCTTCATCAATTTATGTTTGATTTCTATGATTTAGTTCTAGCGCATTTGATCATTTCGCCATGGAAAATGCGCTGTAGAAGATATTATTATTTTATTGATATTTTTACCTTTCAGTTGGAGAATCGTGTGCTGTGAAATGAAATGAAACAAGTTGATCATTAGTGGCTTGGAACTCTTACCTGTGAGCTTACCTTTGGGTCTTGAATCCGACTGCTGTTCCACTTGACCATGAGATGAAATGTTAGCAAGTGGAGCATTAAATGAGTAGTTATTGTGCACTTGTGAATAGATTTGATGCGAAGATAAAAGCTATTGTGATTTGCGCTGCTCACTCAAATGGCTCGATGGTCAAGCGGTTAAGTAGTCGGGCTCGTGATCTGAAGGTCGCCGGTACGAATTACGGAGAAGTGGGATTTTTTTCTCGTGGTCTTCTATCCAGCCAAGACATGTGAGCATGGGGGGTTAGGGGGGCCGATTCTGTGGCGATTCTGTGGCGATTCTGTGGCGAGAACTGACAGGGCGAGAACTGACAGGGCGAGAACTGACAGGGCGAGAACTGACAGGGCGAGAACTGACAGGGCGAGAACTGACAGGGCGAGAACTGACAGGGCGAGAACTGACAGGGCGAGAACTGACAGGGCGAGAACTGACAGGGCGAGAACTGACAGGGCGAGAACTGACAGGGCGAGAACTGACAGGGCGAGAACTGACAGGGCGAGAACTGACAGGGCGAGAACTGACAGGGCGAGAACTGACAGGGCGAGAACTGACAGGGCGAGAACTGACAGGGCGAGAACTGACAGGGCGAGAACTGACAGGGCGAGAACTGACAGGGCGAGAACTGACAGGGCGAGAACTGACAGGGCGAGAACTGACAGGGCGAGAACTGACAGGGCGAGAACTGACAGGGCGAGAACTGACAGGGCGAGAACTGACAGGGCGAGAACTGACAGGGCGAGAACTGACAGGGCGAGAACTGACAGGGCGAGAACTGACAGGGCGAGAACTGACAGGGCGAGAACTGACAGGGCGAGAACTGACAGGGCGAGAACTGACAGGGCGAGAACTGACAGGGCGAGAACTGACAGGGCGAGAACTGACAGGGCGAGAACTGACAGGGCGAGAACTGACAGGGCGAGAACTGACAGGGCGAGAACTGACAGGGCGAGAACTGACAGGGCGAGAACTGACAGGGCGAGAACTGACAGGGCGAGAACTGACAGGGCGAGAACTGACAGGGCGAGAACTGACAGGGCGAGAACTGACAGGGCGAGAACTGACAGGGCGAGAACTGACAGGGCGAGAACTGACAGGGCGAGAACTGACAGGGCGAGAACTGACAGGGCGAGAACTGACAGGGCGAGAACTGACAGGGCGAGAACTGACAGGGCGAGAACTGACAGGGCGAGAACTGACAGGGCGAGAACTGACAGGGCGAGAACTGACAGGGCGAGAACTGACAGGGCGAGAACTGACAGGGCGAGAACTGACAGGGCGAGAACTGACAGGGCGAGAACTGACAGGGCGAGAACTGACAGGGCGAGAACTGACAGGGCGAGAACTGACAGGGCGAGAACTGACAGGGCGAGAACTGACAGGGCGAGAACTGACAGGGCGAGAACTGACAGGGCGAGAACTGACAGGGCGAGAACTGACAGGGCGAGAACTGACAGGGCGAGAACTGACAGGGCGAGAACTGACAGGGCGAGAACTGACAGGGCGAGAACTGACAGGGCGAGAACTGACAGGGCGAGAACTGACAGGGCGAGAACTGACAGGGCGAGAACTGACAGGGCGAGAACTGACAGGGCGAGAACTGACAGGGCGAGAACTGACAGGGCGAGAACTGACAGGGCGAGAACTGACAGGGCGAGAACTGACAGGGCGAGAACTGACAGGGCATAGACAAACTAAAGAGTCAAGGATAAGAACTTTCCGTGGTTCTTAATAAGTCAAGGATAGTATTTTCTGACATTTTTAAAATGTCAAGGATATTATTTTTCTAGGATGTTAGTAATAAAGTCAGTCAATAAAATTACATTTTTTAATAAAGATTCTTTATTTTAATTCAACCATAATACATACAAAATTACACAGGGATCCCAAAACATAGGGTGATACAGCTTCAATTAAACAAATTACACAGGGATCCCACAACAAAATAACTAACCTACTCTACCCTTTGTAACTTTCAAAAAAAAGATAGCAGCATATTTCCTTTCCAAACACTGGAAATATGCAAGTTTATCAATTGTGATATAAGCACAATCAAGACGACTCGCAGTTGAGCAATATAATACACTATCTTGTTTGTGCTTATACCCGACTTATGCACATTTTATCCCAAGGGTGTTTTCCATTTAGTGTAACCAACCAGCCAGATTTTTCAGCTAGGAATTGACATGTACTATTAAGAATTGGCCATTCTGGCCAGTTGGTTCCACTAAATGGAAAACACCCTAAAGGCCCAGACACATGGTGCAACTTTCCCTGAAACATTTGATGAAACACCACGTGCAACATGGATGCACCGTGCATCCACCACTGAAACATCTCGTGCAATGTTGTGTGCAACAGTTCTGGACAGTTGCAGAAGTAGAATTCGATCTTACTTCTGCAGCTCTTGCGCGCATTTCACCAAACATTCGAATGGGTGGACACGCTGCAACATTTGTTGTGTGCAATGTTTCAGCAAATGTTTCAAGAAATGTTTAACCATGTGTCCGCGTCTTAAGTGGCTCAAGCAACATATACAGCAGCAGACTCTTGACAACTGCAATAATCACGTGCATAAGAAATATACCTGGCAGCAGAAAACAGAGACTGAGCTGTTGTATGTGCTTAAGCCACTCAAAGACTGTTCATTACGCATTTGCAAAATCCTGCAACCTGGACATCATCAGTTACCCCTCTTTTTCTCCCTCGCCAAAATCCCTTTCTCTGAAGATGCCCAAACAACTCCAGATATCTGATGCTTTAGCTTTCATCAAATTATCTGCCAATAGGCAACTTGCATGATGGCAACATAAACTACAACTACCAGAATGCTTCACCCACTTTCTTTTGAGAAATAATTACCGTATTTACTCGAATAAGCGCCTCCCCTGAATAAGCGCCCCCTTTGGCCAAAAAAAATTAATAACCGCCTCCCCCGAATAAGCGCCTCGCACCTCGTTATAGTATACTAATACCAGTACTGTTGTAGTAGTATAACATTGATATTATTGATATTAAGAGGAAAGCATACTTTGACAGTTGTGTACGCGTTTCCTCCCACTGAATAAGCGCCTCCCTCGAATAAGCGCCTCCCCCGAATAAGCGCCCTGTTTTAGACGTGAAAAATTTAATAAGCGCCGGGGCGCTTATTCGAGTAAATACGGTAGTGCCAATTGTTTTAAAAATAAAAATCTGAATAAGAAAGAAAATTCAGAAAGCAGTCTGGTAGTTGTAGTAAAATAACTCCATCATGCAAATGCCCTATTTAATCTATGGTATGTCTTACTTTGACCCATGACACAAAAGCAGATACTGGAGTTGTTTGGATCCAGGCTTAATTTTGAAAATGGGCTTCATTTTCACTAGTGACAAAGGTGGCATATGCAGACTGAAGGCCATATTTATCTTGTGATTGAGTCAAGGAGAGAGCACTGATGTATTGAACAGTCTGCACATGCCACCATTGCACTAGTAATCGTCATTCTACAGTATCAAAGTGTGACCACATATACTTTGCATACTTGTGCTTTTATATTTGCTAGTATCTTGATGATATATGAGGATCTTCTCCCTTTCTCTCTCTCTTCTCCCCTCACTAATGCACTAGGCAATGCAGTTCTCATCCAGACAAAAAGCACAAGTATACAAAACATATGAAAATGTCACCACACTTTTGCATCACAGTGGTACATTTATTAAGCAGATACCTTCAGGACCTTCCCTGGTGTCAACTTATTAGAGGCATTTGCTTATAAGTAGAAGTTCAATTTACAGTAAATATGTAAAGAAATTTATGCCCAGACCAGAGTGTCCTTTTAATAAAGGGTGTCCACTAAATAAGGGGCCCACTTAATAGAAGTACCACTGTAGTTTCAACTGTATTTCTTGTGCAGCCTATCCTTTCTAGTTAAACTGGTGAGTCAATAAAGGTTGTCTTGGAGATTGGTCATCATTCCAAAAACATATGCAGTGATTCTGATGCATGAGAAAGCACTTAAAGTGCCTATCACCCATATCTTTTTGTGTTCAAACTCAGTTCTTGTTGGCAAGCATAGTGAAGATGTTTTTATCCTGTTTTTCCTAGACCCATACTTTCTGAGATATAAGGGTTTCAAATATCAAAATGCAAACTTGATGACATAAAAGGAGTCATCATTTATTATACAAGAACAAGATAATTTAAGATACTTGAATTTTTCCATTTGTAAATTATTTCCATTGGCAAAACCTGTTTAGTAAAAACTCCGACTATCAAACTGAA
Organism: Telmatactis stephensoni; assembly: GCA_029948255.1. Lineage (NCBI taxonomy): Eukaryota > Metazoa > Cnidaria > Anthozoa > Actiniaria > Isophelliidae > Telmatactis > Telmatactis stephensoni. The sequence goes on from JALIZF010001923.1 coordinate 793,639, forward strand.
GACCTCTTTTTGTAAAAGCCATGAGAAGTTGGCAGTGTTGACTCCTTTTACGTCATCACATTTGCATTTTGAAATTTGATACCTTTATATCTCAGAAAATATGGGTCTAGGAAAAACAGGATAAAAGACCTTCACTATGCTCTCCAACAAGAGTTTGAAAATAAAAAAATATGGGTGATAGGAGCTTTAACAATAATCTCTTGTTACACAATCCTGTTCCTAAATTCCAATACAATCAAATCGTGCACAAATATGGATTATAGAAGACCAATCTCCTATATTTTCCACACCCACACTGTTAGACCAATTCCACTATAACACTGAGTTGCTGGATCAAGCAGACAAAATATGCAACACAGCCCTAAATGAATGTCATGCAAAATGAGGCAGTAAAATCTATAAACAATCATGATAATTATGTCAAATGCAAGAGTGTTGATGGTCTAAATCAGTGTGAGACTGTTTAAACTCCTAAGCCGTGGGCTACACGAGCAATTTTTTGCTTGAAAAGGCGACGTGATTTTTTACATCACCAACGTAATAGCTAAACAAGGGACAAATGCTGGTAGCAAAAGCTGCCGATAAAGCAGCATGACAAGAAGGACTGGTTTTCATAAACAAATATGGTGTACGAAATTATAACGTTGATAATGTCAAAAAATTGTATTGGCTGTGCAAGCAAAAAATCACCCCGTGTAGCCACAGCTTTACAAAAACTAAGAAGGATTTGTGCAAAATAATATAACTGATCTCTGTTTGACATTCAATTTTATGTAAGTATGCTTGACAAAATGGATGCATCAAAAACTGACCAGAGATCAATCATTAAATGCTTTGCACTAACCCCTCCAAACTATCAAAACTAAAATAAAATGGACCACAACAACACAACTTGATTGTCTCCTCTGTACAAAATTTGGGATGGTATTAGAACCCGAGTTCCCAGAAGACTGTTTTGATAATAGCAGCTGTCTCACAGTTTACAAATCTGAGTGACAGTCAAACTTCATCCATGTTACAGCTGCTAATATTCAAACAACCTGCTGAGAACAAAGAGTAAGTAATGGACTGAAATGCAGAGGATAAATCAGGATGGGGCCATGTGAGGCATTACAGAGGAGGCAACCAATAATTTATTGAACATTTACCTTAGAAACCCACAAGGCAATGGGGATTTTCTGTTGGGGTTTACTCCCCTAGCCTTTGCCTCTCCCTCAAGGCTCACAAACCCACAAGACAATGGGTGATTTTCTGTAAGGGTTGACTCCCTTGATTTTCTGTTAGGGTTTACTCCCTTAGCCTTCGTCTCCAGTGAGACGCCCCATAGGCGGGGGCCCTTACCTTGTAGTCTCCTGGATTCAGTAGCATACATACCCCCACACACACCCACACTCACACGCACCCACACATCCACACACATAAATAACAATGAGTGATTTTCTGGAAGGGTTGACTCCCTTGATTTTCTGGTAGGGTTAACTCCCTATGATTTTCTGTCAGGGTTTTCTCCCTTATCCTTATTGACTCCAATGAGACTAACCCACAAGGCAATGGGCGATTTTCTGGAAGGGTTATCTCCCTTGTTTTTTCACAGGGTTGACTCCCCAGAGTTTCTGTTAGGGTTATCTCCCTAGATTTTCTGTTAGGGTTTACTCCCTTAGCCTTTGTCTCCAGTCAGACGCCCCATAGGCGGGGGCCCTTACCTTGTATTGTAGACTAAATTGCATATAGCACTCTCAAGATAAGAGTCACTAGTCATAAGTATTATATCAGCAAAATATACAATATTGTCATTAATTTGGAACAATACAGTACTCATAAACTCTCTTATCTTAAAAGTGCTTTATACAACTTGACCTTTATAGGTGGGATCCCAAGGATGTGTCAATTTGTGAACACTTTACCTAAGACTATTTTCTGACATATATATTATCACCTTGCCTTGTTTTGAAGTCCCTCAAACTTGATTTGTCCTCAGGTGATTTTGGCTATAAATAATTGGAGAGAATAAAGCAGTGAGTTATTGAAATGTATAATAGTTAACATAACTGTAATTTTGCTCCGATTAGTTAACCCTGGCTCTCACTAGTAACACAAGCATACATACAAGCAACACGTCAGACTCTGTATGGTGTGTATAACAAAGATATAAAAAGACAAGCATTGCTACTAAGCAGTACATTACAGAGTCTGTGTTGCTTGTGCTTTTGCTTGTGTCAGTGAGAAGACAAGCACTGCTTATAAGCAGTACAATACTGAATCTGGGTATGTTGCTTGTGCTAATGCTTACATGTATGTCATTAGAGTGCAAACACTAAAAGTGTGCAACATACCACAGTTATGCAAATTATATTGTATTATTAGTGTTATTTAGTACTAAATAGTGCAAAATATTGCACGCTTTTAGTGTTTGTACTCTAGTGAAAAGTATGTATGTCACTTGTGCTTATGCTTATGTCACAGGTGAAAAGACAAGCACTGCTAATGAGCAGTAAGCTTAAGACTGATTTACACGCTACGATTGTCGGCCCGATTTTTTAACAAGGTTTGTTCGGGAAAAGGAAGAATCGGCCTGATTCACAGAAATCGGCTACAAAGTTTTTCGTGTCGGGACGATTTTCTGAAAGGAAAATCAAATGAATTGGAGCACAAAAACAATGGATTTCAAATCGGCCCGAAAAATCGTGGCGTGTAAATCAGCCTTTACATTTATACTGCAGAGTCTGTGTATGTTGTTTGTGCTTATGTCACTAGTGATAAGACAAGCACTGATAATGAACAGTACACTACTGAGTCTGTGTATGTTGCTTGTGCTTATGCTTATCACTAGTGAAAAAATTATCCAGTCTATTGTGCAAATAATATTAAAAGGATATATGGATCTATTGATCACGTGGCGTCGCGTCCAAAGGCCTAAGCATCGCGTATTCACGAGTTAACAAAATGGATGCAATCGACTTACGTTTTGCAATGAAATTAAAGTTCTGAACGTTTTATGGCTTTAAAAGTATTAAAGAAAATTTTGAAAAGAACATTTTGGGACGTTTTCCTGTTAATTTTTAAGCTAAAAAGCAACAAGTGGAAGGTTTGCATTTCGACTCTTTCCACGTGCAACTTCCTGTGCCTCAAAAACAAAACTAAATGTAATAAACTCGACCAAAAATACTCTAAAACTATTTTATGTACACTTAAGTATCTTTTAAAAAATCTATTCTAAGTTTTACTATACCTCAGGACGTGGAAAGATTGCAGACAACTACACTGGCATCCACTGGCATTCAAAATGGCGACAAGGCAAAGCGCAAAGTCAACACAGGAAGCCCAAACATCCGCTCCCCTCCCCCCTCCCTGACGCCCTGGGTCTCCGAGGACATCTAGGCATGATCTTACCAATGAGAGAAGTTGTCGTGTCCATCATCTATAAACCATCTTGAAGGCTCCGCGATTCAGTTTAACCCATGGAGGAGTCAAGAGTAGAATTTCAACACTCCACAATAATAATTAAGGGAGCATTCATTTTTTAGGAGGGGGGGTGGGCCGGAGGAATTGAGGGATGGGCCAAAAGAAATTAACTCTATGAAAGGGGGTGGGTCATGTTTTTCTGAAAGTTAAACCAGGTCAAGGGACCCTATTTTCATATTTGGAAGTGGGGTGGGTCATTAATATAGTTCAATTCCTTACCGTGGGGGCTTGCATTTTTTTGTATTTGATTCCTGCAATTCCTCCGGCTGAATACAATCGGCTGAAGAATTCGAGCAAATATCATCGATGCATATTTGAATAACACAAGCTAAGAGTCCCAAAATCATATTTCCTTCAATCTCGTAACCAGAGCCCACATTACTTTCGGCCTGCGGTCAATCACGTCGAGCATGCGCAGTAGCATAGTTTAACAATGTGCGAGTGAGTGAGTGACACATTTGCATATTTTGATCCCTCACAATAACTCGCAGATTTGCAATCCACAAGTTAAAAAATGTACTTCTTTCTGTAATATTTAGAACGGGGGGGTGGGGGGGGGGGGGACTCCATTGTAAAAGGATCGGGTATGCTTGTCATATCTCTTAGGTAAAAATGTTTTAGGGTGTTAAAATTGAAGTTTAGAGTTTTAGCATTTGCTGGTCTCTTTGATGATATCAAAAGAGCCTATCGCTTATCTTGTTCCTATATGAAAGACTTTGCACGCCCAACAAAAGCGTGTCGATCAACCAATTTTATGTTCATCATCGTAATATTCATTAGCTTGTTAACGCTGGTATCTCTTAGGGGCTAAAAATCGTTCAGCCACGCCCTTCTCAAAAGACTTCCGGTATCTTTTAGGGGTATTTTTAAAAATTTCCGACGAGCATACCTGATCCTTTTACAATGGAGTCCCCCCCCCCCCCCCCCCTTCCCGGGATTTAGAAACTACTTTTAAAAACTAGTGATTTAGACCTTTCAAGATTTATTCAAAGAAGTTTCAGCTAAATAAAATTTGTAACTATTTTGACGATAGTCCCAGGTTTGGTCAGGACTGTCATGGTGAAGTCTTTATAGTGTTACCTGAGGGTCTTAATGGGGGCATAGCTTTGACGGTTGACGGTTAAAATTTTGCCTTTTAATTTTGACGGCTAACGATAAGAAATTCGGTATTTTGACGGTTAACGGTTAATTCTACTCTTTGACGGTTAAAATTAGCCAATTAATTATTACTAACCAATAATTAACCATCAATTTTTATGAAATTACATCGCTAGTTGTTACTGTAGTCTCCTTCGCAGCCATGGAGTGGACCGCAGGGAATGGGAGCCTAGACTAATAACGGCTGCGAAGGAGACTATTGTTACTGTTGCAACTTGTTGTCTGACTTGCCCGTTTCTAGTATTGCGGTTTAATATTTGACCATTCGATATGATGAAGGATTAGTTCCAGGCCCGTCGCTTTGGGTGGTTCGAAGGTTTGAACGAACGGTTTGAACCCAGAAAAATATCCGCTTAGCTTAGGATACTAGTACTTTTCCTGAAGAAACTAGTCACATTGTTGCGTTTCTCTCTAAATGAACTTTTGGTAAATGCTGGTGAAGTATGGTTTTATCAAAACCCCGACCTTCCGTTCAGCTATATAATTTAACGATTTCTTAGTTTTAACAATTTTTTTATTCTCAGTTTCAATATTTTTCTGTTTCTCTCTTTTCTATCTCTCGTTTAGTTAACAACTAATTCTGATTTTGAGACAGGGGAAAAGAAAAAAAAAAAAGGAAAAAGGAAAAAAGGATGGACCCCTAGCCGGTTTCGAACCCGACTTTTTCATCTGCTCATTTGCTTCACAGTTCAAGGGTTTTCCAACTGCGCCACGGGATCGCGTAATTTGCACAACAATAGATAGCCAATTCACAGAATACACTAGGTTATTTTGTCCTCCAAATCCCTTAGTAGTCCAGTTAGTCTAGTGGTAAGGTTCAGTCATTTACGGCCTAGGATCCGACTGTTTCCTCCCTCTTTGACCGCGAAGCTTGCTGCGTTCTACCGATAGCGGGGAAGGGGCCGAAATCTTCTTCCTATACGTAACATGCGATGATTCAGCAATTTGTCTGGATGCATGGTCGATTTTTTGGGGTTTTACATAAAATTAGCATACTAATTTCTTTGGGTAACGAGTTCGAGTCCTTCCTGCGCCAACAACTTTTCTTTTTTTCTTTTCTTTTTTCTTTTTTTTCTTTTCTTTTTTTGTTTTCTTCTTCTTTTAATGGATTCTATTTCTCTTCTCTAATTTTTCTTGGCTTAAAATTCAGGTTTCAACGAAGAAAACTACATAAACTCTTTACGTTAGCTTGATGCTTTCAAATTTTTGCGTAATTTAGAAAAACATGCACATTCCTTCAAATAATAGTTATCTAAAAAAATTTATTCCACTTTCCAAAAGCCAGCGGGATCTCTGATACTTATACAGGTCATTTAAGCATTCCCTAATCCCAGCCGAAAATGGTGGAAACTCGAACCTCCCCTATCAATATGCTTGCGACGAGCCAGCAGTTCTGTGACAATATGAAGTTCAGTATGACTTTTATAAAGTTTTAACGGTATTGAAATAGTGAAATTGTTATAACGTCTTGAAAAATACGCGCGTTTGGAAAAAATAATTTTGAAAAATTGTTCCAGTATTTGACGGTTAATTTTTTTGACGGTTGACAGTTAAAATTTAGGCCGTCTGACGGTTGACGGTTAACCCCATTGACACCCTCTTACCTTGCAAGTGCAAGGTGAATATATTTAAAATGTTAAAAAGCATTTAATTTACACTGAACCTTCACTGAATCAATTATTCTTTGAAACAAAACTGTCATTGCCAACAAATTACGGTCAGATTACAGTGAAATTAAGCCCTAAAGTATGACCAGCTATAACATATTCACATTCTTTTGGAAGATCGTCAGCATCCAAGGATTCTTTAGTCTTATCTAACCTATTGATTGCATGCTATATAGAGGGATTTCATGGGGACTCCATTGTAAAAGGATAGGGTATGCTCGTTGGAAATTTTAGCCGGTCTTTTAAGAAGGGCGTGGCTGGGTAATTTTTAACCCCTAAGAGATATCAGCGATAACAAGCTAAGCTAATGAACATTATTATGATGAACATAAATTAAATTGAATGGTTGAAACACTTTTGTTGTGCAAATTTCTTTCATTTGAGAACACGATAATAAGCGATGGGCTCTTTTTATGCCCTAAGAGAGACCAGGAAATGCTAAAACTCTAAACTTCAATTATAACACCCTAAAAGACACCAAATCGCTAATTTTTACCCCTAAGAGATACGACAAGCATACCCGATCCTTTTACAATGGAGTCCCTCCTCCCCCCACCCATCCTCCCCGGGAATTTTTGCCTGCACGTATTGGAAGCATCTGGGTTTTTTTACTAATTAAAACTCCTTTCCAGTGTCCCCTTGCAGCTTCAGCAGAGGAGAAAGTGTACGCTGTATTATGAGCGAAGGACTAATTAATTCATTTTGTAAATATTTTATCATTGCACACCATGTTCAGAGCGAAGGGACATGGACCAATGCAAGGTTGTTCCGCCGGGAGCAGAAAGGATAGTTTAAGGTGGAGGGATACATTTCCCCCAAAAGAAGGGTGATAAAATGGTAATGGAGTAGGTGGAAATTGATTAATCGAATGTTATTTCTGTGTTGCAAAAGTACTGTGAAAATGAATAGAATTGCAGTAGAATATTATGCAATAATGATAAGAGATCTTAAAGACCCAACATTTGATAATAACTCATGGATTTGCAATCAATGAGTTAAAAAACCAGTTTCTCCCAGTACTTTTTACACCCTCCCAAAATGGTGGAAATTACCTTTAATTGGACCATTCATTCATTTTGCAATTACTCCATTAAGTACGTGCTGTTTAGTCTCCCTTGCAGCCGTGTTTAGCCTCGTCACGCAATGCTCCCTTGGAAAAACTCCTCTGAGGGAGCGTTGCGTGATGAGGCTAAACACGGCTGTGAGGGAGACTACATGCTGTTGTGAGTGAAGATATAATTAATCAGTTTACATTAATGTTGTCAACAAAGAACTTCAATTTAAAATTTATTTATTCATACAGAACTTTGATAAACTTGCTATTTTACAAAATGGTTCACATAATTAGGCTATTTGCATAGTGCTCCACAGTTCTCACTTCAACACTCAAGTCATTACCCTTTGCAAACTTTATTTCCTGATTATTCAGAGATAAAAAGTCCTTTATATAAGATTTTTGAAGATCAACGATCAACTTCTCCAAAGACAACGTCCAAAGTACCTAAACACAAATATTTTAATTAGAGTTGTTGCATATACGGACCTTTGCTGCTGCGCATCTCTTGCTTGTGCATTTTGACTTCATGCAAGATATTATGATATATGGTATAATATTATATATTATAATTGGCATATTACGAGCGCTCTGATTGGTCGAACAACCATGTGTGATTAGAGTACACACACATAGATGGCGTCATCGAATCTTACGCGCGCTCTGATTGGTTGGAATGTTTCGATAAATATTATATAAAACAGATAGATTCCATTTTTCCGTGCGTCTGTACTCTAATCGATGCACAGAAGACGTCAAAATGTGGTGAGAACAACAGTCACGCCACTCGACTTCGTCTCGTGGCGTACTTTATTGTTCTCACCACATTTTGACGTCATCTGTGCATTGATTAGAGTACAGACGCACGGAAAAATGGAAGCTATTTGTTAAATGGTCTCGTGGTTCATAACATATTCTATAACAATTCAAAATGAGCCAATATTGTTTGATGAGGTGTACTGCCTATTCAATAATGTTTGTCAGTCCATCCATCCCTCCATTCATTCATTCATTCCTGTACTCTTACTCACCAATAATGGCCACCACATCAGCCAACATGTGACCTTTGGACACAAGTTCCAGTCCATACTGATATAAGAGAAAATGTTATCTTAGTAATATCTTAATATTATCTTACTGTGTTTATCACTATACTATCATTTGATAAGGGATAACAAAAGCAGAATAGCTAGATTTCTCTGAAAATTTATATGCAGGGAGTGTAAGAACTGAGAAGAATTTTGGCTGACTTTTTTGAAAGAACATAATTGTGACCATTTTGCACCCTTTAAGACAGTGATGGTTTGCTTGATATTTGCGAATAGGAAGATTTATTTTAATAGCAGTTACAGGTCGTTAATCAAGAAAACTAATGATGACAAATAATTATCTTTACATACCAAATGTGCAAACCCTGGTGCTTTGATCTTACACCTATATGGTTTGCTGGTGCCATCAGCGACAAGATACACCCCAAATTCTCCCTAATAATAATAAAATAATAATAATAATAAATCTCTTTATTTAAGTGCCTAGTCGTTCTAGCGATTTCGCACTAATTGGGGGGCACTATCACTCCACACGCACTACACACACACTACCACTACCACTACATTGACTGTTTTAAGCATACAACTCTCAGCTCACATAGTTGATTTTTACTGAGGGAGGAAAAACCAGAGAACCCTGAGAAAAAACCCTCGTGGCATGGTAGAGAACAACACATCAAACAAACTCAATTCACATATGATCCAGGTGTTCGAGTTGGGACTCGAACCCGGACCACAGCGGTGAAAGGCCAGCGCTCTAACCGCTCAGCCAACCATGCCACTACAAAATACAAGAAAACAACCATAGTATACAGACAGTATTACAAGTAAATTATCAAAATGCATGACTTTCACAAATGGTGGGCTTGCACTGGATCACCAAAAGGACTGGTAAGAGGTTTCATGAAAGCGAGGCCACATGGGCTTCTAAAATTAAAATGACATCAAGTGAGTCTGTTTCATGTAAAATACATAGAGAAAATGTATCTCAAAGGACAAGAAATATATCTTTGACAGCTGTACAAGTGTCACTAGTTACATCAATTTGTTTATCTGGTGAAGAGACCTTTGTGGCCTCATTCCCATGAAAATGGTCACCAGCCCTTATTGGTAATCCATTACAAGCCTGCCATTTTTGAATGTCATCTATAATCTTGATGGACAATGATGATGATGAATGATGATGATGGTGATAATGATGTTTTATGATAACCATATTACAAATGCTTTAATACCTTTGGTGCTTCAATAGCTGTGTATGTTCCCCCAGCAGGGACTTGGTACCCTTCAGTATACAGCTTAAAGTGGTGGATCAATGCTTCCATGGATTCCTATTATTAAAACAAAAAATAAACATTTGACTACCTCAAAGAGAGTATCATCAACATCATTAGAGCAGGGGGGAGGACATAAATTTTGACCAAGTCACTGATACCGATCTTCACTAGAGCAGATTTCATATGAGTGTGAAATAGACTGCCCCATACCATGAGCATGTCAATGCCATAATGTCTATAAAAACATTCGAAATTTCTATTGTAACCATGCTGTGCTGCTGTGACCATGTCATTTTCACAGTCATACAAAATCTACTCTAGCAACATAAAGCAGTTTTGAATAGTGTGAAACAGACCATGTGGTGGGAAATTCAAAATTCATGCTGCACCCATGTGACCATCCTGTTTCCCATTAACACAAAACTGCCCTAAGTGCAAGTTACAATCGGCCCCTTTTTGAATGACACATTTGTGGAAGAAAATGACCTATCTTACTGAATTTGTCCTCACTGGCAACTAAGTTTGTTTAATTCAGTCGTTCCCCCCCACCCCCTATTCAATGTTGAGGTGAGAAAAGTCTCCCAACCTGGAATCTGACTAGTGGACAACATTGCTTAGGGAGCTAGGGGGAAAAGTCACAATTCATAAACGTAGAATTTCGGCCATTTTTTTTGAAAGTGTGTCAATTCCAAAAGGCGCCGATTGTGGCCAGACTTGTGTAGGAACACATTCATATCCCAGGTGGTATTACAGACTGTTACTCAGTCTGGATACATGTATGTTGCTTGAACTTATTGAACAAGTAGTTTATAATTACATGTACTTGTGCAACATACATCAAGATTCATTGGGAAAGATACACTCAGATACATGTAACAGAAAAAATGAAGTCACTAGATATAATTAAGTGTATAATATCAATGTCTTGGGTATCACAAAAATTGCTGCAGAAAATGAAGTTACTGAAGATATGTTAAAGTTATTAGAAACAACACAACACAAAATGCAAAGTACCTTCATTTCACTCCGTTTTGGTGGGGATATTTTGGCGTCGTCAACTTTGATTTCTCCTGCTGGCATTTTGTTAAGGCACTATGGAAAGTAATAATATTTAATCATTTAGTAAGGTTAACATCTATTTATTCACACCCATTGATGAGAAATTTCAAAAAACAACAACATGAATTTCATCATTATTGGGTTTACAGCAAACCCCGAAAACGTTGAAGAGATTCAATTAACATTATTTGTTTGTTCATTCATTTCATCCATCCATCAATCCCATTGCTTCCATCCCATCCCATCCGTCCATCCATCTATCCACCCTGAATTAGAATCATCACCACCAAAGCAATTATCATAAACATATTTTCAGCATCTCCATTCATATAATACTACATGTATCATTATAATTATAACCACGTTCTCAAGAAGTACCATGGGTCAGCATTTTCACTGACTAAAGGTGGGTCAAGCACCTGTTGGATTATTATAATCACATTAAGATAATTCAGTACTGTCATATGTACCTGTAGTATGATGTCTAAGCTTTGTCTCATTTCTTCCATTCTACATAAATATCTAATGAAAGAACAAGGCCAAACATTACAATATATTGAACCGTAAAAAGGCCACACCAAGAAGGCACTTTCAATATCTTAGTGTGCTTTGTTGTACATGTACTTTAAGGTATGTCAGATTGGTAAATAGGTCTATACCAAGAGAGTGAGTTGTTATATAAACTACTCTATAGAATCACAGTAGGCTCCCAAGCAAGAGTGGCAAAGGGCTTCTGTGTGATGTGATTGTGCCAAAACTAGCTGCATGATCCATGCACATGATGTGTGATTTGCTAATTTTATAAAAAGTACCAGCATCATTACATTATGTTATGCATAATTGCACCAAAATCTCCTGTGTAACATGGGATTGGTACCTCCTTCTTTGCTATCCTGTCCAACTTAGGTGAAAATAGGCTTCTGTCTGGTAAATTGGGGAGAGGGCAAAGGACTGAGTGACTATAGGAGTGATTTCATCAATATAACTCACCTGTCATAACAATCACCATTTTTACCAATAGGAACATCAAAGTCTACTTTGTCGTAGGCATCATAAGGTTGAGATTTCCTTAGATCCCATTTTATGCCTGACCCTCTAAGCATCACTCCACTATGAAAGGAACAAGGTATTTCAATATATCTCCACAACAAATATGATTGGGATATTATAACACAAATATGCACAAACTGTACTATGCATAAACACATACTGATAATTTATTCATACATTTCAGTGATTTCCAACAGTGATTTCAAGTTAAGGTGACCTGCTAATTACTACTGAAATTCACATTCGCAGTTCCCACTCTCCTGGTAAAACAAAATTCCCTGGCCCATTTTTCACTGACTTTCTATAAGTGAACACAAATTTAAAATAATTTCTATTCCACTGATAACAGTCTATGGAATTTTACCAGTTCAAAATAAGGTTTGTGGAATCCCAGAGCCAAGTTGCACTGACTTATGTAACAACTTTGACAATTTCCCTGACCAAATTAAAAATTCCCTGACCTTGAAAAATTTTGGGAATTCCCTGACTTTTCAAGGTCAGTGGGAACCCTGACACTACTGACAGCAGACATTCACTGTCAATGATGCTTCCGCAATGGCACATGGCAGAGAATAACAGAGAATAATGAAGTATAACTAAAGTTCTTGCAGAGACCAACTTCAAGTAATGGATCAGATATCTCCCAATTTGACCACAGCAGAGATGAAAGTGTGGAAACACAAAATGTCAGTCAATCTTAGTTGGCTTTCACACTGACTCATCACCAAAGATAAGTTTAGGCTTAAGTGTCATTATAGTGTCAGGGGATCAGCAAAATAATTATTGAGATGCTGCACTTTCCATGGCTTCTAAGGTACACCCAGCACATGTAAGCAATACATGTAGATTGCTTACCGGCATGCCTCAACTTTGCCTACGTTTTTATTTAGCTGCAAGATCAAGTTATTTGTTACGTACCTCATTCCACAGTTCAGGGCATTCTCAGCTGAAATTACTGCTATGTCAACTGTGCGCTGCTTCCATATTCTGTTATTTGTCAACATCTATTTGAAAAAAAGCATTAAAAAGCATTGTTTGTTTGACTGCCAAATGTTGTTGTTGAAGTCAACATTGAGGCGGCTACATTTTGCCATTGTGTCAACTAAGTCACTAATCAGCAGTATGATTTCTTACCTCCTCTACTTCATCTAATCTCTGAGGGAATTTCTGTATGAAGTCATAAATGTCATCCATCAAACCAAGTGGCATGTCCTGAGGAAGAATCAATACTAACATTAATATCAGTTTGGTAGACCTATGTTTTCAGACCAGTCAAATGTACATTGTAAGTTGAGTTCATTTGATATGATGTTTTCTTCCTTCAAGAAAAAGTTCAATCTCTGGGTTCTCTGTTTTCTCCCTATCTCACCAAAAATTAACAGGTGTTCAAGATTAGCATAGTTATTATTATGCATGCATATTCTCATCCAACTGCATTTTCCTCATCCCTGGGGATCTTGGAAAATAAATGGGCATTTCATTAAATATCCATTAAGTGTAGTGTTTTCTGCATACCTGAGCAACACCTCCTGGCCTGACATAAGCTGCATGCATACGAGCACCAGAAACCCGTTCATAAAACTCCATCAACTGAAAAAAAGAAGAAAAACTCAATTAACACCAGTACATTTCACACCCCTACGAAATCTGCTCTATACTGTATATCATTTTAATTAGCAATTTTGGACCTGGAAATATGTCATAACTTAAAGGTTTGATTGTAATTACAGTGTAATTCAAAAACTGACCTTTTCTCTTTCTTCAAACATCCAAAAAAAAGGTGTCATGGCCCCAACGTCCAGGGCATGGGTGGTCACGCCCATAATGTGGTTTAGAATTCTTGTGATTTCACCAAATAGCACTGTAATACAAAACATTCAATGTGTATAGAACTTCACTCCACAAAATTAGTCACCTTGGACAATAAAATAAAGATAATTTTGATTTGATTTACTAATCAGACCAATTTAACATATTACCTAGTAATAAATATAAATAACAATAATCATTTTGCAGTTTTTCATCATTTTCAAATTGAAAGTCAACTAGTGTATTCACATTGAAAACCTAACTTGTTTACATATACTAGTTATACAATGGTTTCGAGTGGAATACCATGAAATATCCCATAAGTCACTTGTATTTTCTGGTATACACACAAGCCTTTTGGTGGGTGTTTACAAAGAAAATATGTGGCCAGTAGGATATCCATGGTATGACATGAGAAGCCATTGTATAACTATTTCATCCCACACCATAGAAAATACAGCCAATTACCGCAATGTCTCATGGGAAGAGACAGTTGAATACCGCCGAATATACAATGGCTTTCCTGCTTTCCAATTGGCTGTATTTTCTATGGTGTGGGATAAAACAGTGCATACCTCTGATCCACTTGGCTCTTTCAGGGATTTCAATGTTTAATAATCTCTCAACAGCAAGAGAATAAGCTTGTTCATTGGTCATCATAGAGACATAATCCAAGCGATCAAAGTAAGGCAATGCCTGAGAGGAAAAAATCACAAATTAAAGAGTACATGTACATGTATAATGGCAAAATAGCACAAATGCATTGTCAGCTTATTTTTGAACTCTTCTCAAATTCACTCCAAATTTCTTTTAAAGTCTTCTAAGGCACCGATTACGTGACAATTTTCAGCCTGGGCTGACATTTCAGCCCAGTAAGATTTCCTCATAGATCGGTACAAAGTTGGTAGTATTTTAGGAGCTGGGGGAGGAGGACAAGTTGTACTTGCTAAAGAGAAAGAATCCCAGGCTGATTTTTGTCCAAATCGCGATAAACTTTCATTTTCCTCGCCGGGCTGAAAGTCGTCATATAATCAGGGCCTTAATACATTAAGCAATGCTTCAGTGGCAAGGGAAAAATGGCAGGTAGGAGGATGAACTTGTTCTCAGGACTTTGGAGTCCTGGCTGCATAAATCACCATGTATGAGCTGTCACTAAAATTTGAAGAAATCCCTGCAAAAACAGCATGACTAATGATCAAAAGTCAACTTCTCCTATGTTTATAAAGATATTTGAGGGAGAATTTACTATTTGATCACTGTTCACTTATGTTGTTTTGGACTGATGAATGTATTTATTTTGAAAACCCAGATGACAGCAATAGTGGCTCAATACACTGTGCAGTAGTCACAAAACCAGTACATAACCCTAACCTGTAAATAGGTCTTGTATTCAATAAGTTTTTCTGTAGCACGATGTAATAGACCAATGTGTGGATCCGCTCTCACAACAACTTCTCCATCTAATTCTAAAACCAGTCTCAATACACCGTGAGCAGCAGGATGCTGAGGACCAAAGTTTATTGTCATATTGGTGACCATCTTTTCTGGAATAGGTTCTGAAAATCAAATAATTATTATATATTGACATTTGTGGCTTTCTGAATAAATGCACAGAATGCAAAGTGTCAAGAAAACTAGTAAATGCCAACCCAGAATTACTTCAGTTAAACAAGTTGGGAAGTTTTTATGAATACTTGCATTACAGAAGCATAAGTCTAAATAATGATGAACAACAATAATAATGATAATTAATGATCAACAATGATAAAGTTGATGACAATGAAAATATATTGTCATTGTCATCAACCAAGTTATCATCATTGTAAATTATTCAAACTAAATAATATTAAATCTTACCATCTACATCCCACTTGGCTGAACTTTCATCAGGATACATCACTGTTCCTGTCATGTCACCAAGTTGTCCTGGTAGTTTTAGTGGTTGGATGTCTTTGTGGATCTCACTCTCAGGTAACCTACGTAGATACCTACAAATCAAAGACATTTAGTCATTAACAATCTGCCTATCAATAACTATATGACTTGATAATAAATGAAATTTGTGATCATCATTATCATTACTTTAATCAGTATCATCATCATCATTTGCAAAATTAAAACTCAAAATGAGTTTAAAATGTGTTTACATGAGTTCAAAATGTGTTTACATGGCACTAGGATCATCCTAGTAGGCCAATCATCCTACCTGCTATACATTTACTGCATTCTGTTTAGTAGGATGATCCTAGTACCCAAATTGAAGACACAAATTTCTGTGTAAACAGAATGCAGTAAATGTATAGCAGGCAGGATGATTCGCTTGCTAAAATAGACACCAACACAAGGAAACATGAAGAGGTTGAGATAACTGGTAAAATATCATTAATATAAAAATACACTGAATAATAATCTTCTCAATTTCAAAAGCTATTACACGTATTATATGAATGTTCATTTTATACTGAGTTCCGTAACTTCAATGTCAGAATACATTAGTATTGTATGCACCAAAACAAATTTGATCGCAAAAATCAAATGTCTATAGTAATAGTCCAGTAATCCATTTTAGAGTTATGCTATCAAGCACAAATTACAAGCACACTAACAGGCTTTTTATCAAAGAACAAATAAGATTTAATACTGTAAGCTAGTTGCAGTTCGCAGTGATAATCACTGCTCATGACACACAACTAAAGCGCATATTTTTGGAATAAAACACAATCTGTATAACAGAAGACACTTTCAAAACAACCCTTACCTGACAGACGACACAGAAGGAATCGTCCTTAACGTGGAATTTCTCGCAAAAACCCTCCAAAGTTGGCGAGCAAACACTGTAGACGCCGCCATCTTGGACTTTTGGATGCATCTTCTCTACGCATGCGCAAGGAGGATTGGCAGATCTTCCCATAATGCTTTGCGCACAACTTATATTATCACTTTTTGCTGATCACGTGATCAGTCATTTGGCGATGGATTTCTTAGAGATAGGAGCTCGTAAGTCGAAAGCATTTATGGACAAAACCACAATAATTCTGCATTGCCTTGATTATGGACAGACGCAAAAGGTTGTTATCGAAAGTTGTCTATGTTTAGAGGTAAATACCGTCATTGGTCACAAGTTTTCCTGAGAAAACAGCCGAAACTGGAGGTTTTTTGTGTTCCCTTTTACAGACCTTTAGATCAAAACTAGTCAGCGAGAGTCATAGAAAACTATCTTCTATGGCTTTTATCAAGAACGATCAAATTGTGTTGTTTTTATGATCAAAACTAATAATATTCTCAAAACTTGGACAAAAGTGTTCGTACTTTTGACTAATCAGTGTGAATCAAGAAGCGGCGTTTTTGACAATAGTTTGACAACTTTCATCGAAGGAATCTGGCAGAAATTATGCTGAGCAAAGAGTTTTCTGTTTTTATAATGGAACCGATGACTCGAAAAAAGACGAAACGGTAAAATATAAGACCATGTAACTTACAGTTCTTCAAGATTTGCAAGTCTTTACGTGCTCTTCGATGAATCAGGAAGCGTTCAACATGGTGAATTGAAAGCCGTGTTTTTGGCTGAAGCTGAAGTTTGAAAGAGGCTTACAGAATGAGGATTTTGCTGGTAAACGAGAAGCTGTCGATTTGAATTTTGGCTGTTTACCAATAGCTTGTGTTAAAACATCTCTTCACTGGCGTAGTTGGATTTTTACGATTAATGTACACCTGCAAGTTGTCTCGTGGCGACGGTCAAGTTTGGAAATCTTCTTCTGTACATTGTACATGTCTTTGGACGTAAGTAAGAAAAAAACTTTGTTTAATTTAACTGACTGGCGTCGTTTGAAAATTAATGCTCAACCGAGTCGTTTTCTTTGAATATTTACACTTTTTTTGCTTGTGAAACTCAGTTTGTATTGTTTAGTTGTTTGTAAATTTTAAAAACTAAAATTGGAAAGATGGAAAGTCTTTTTTTTTATATCTTTAAGTTTTGGTTTCCTTACTAAAGTAAAATTTGTAGCCACACAAACTCATTCGTCAGAAAACCATGTCTTTATCGGTGAAAGCCAGTTAGTTATCAACTCCATAACTCGAAGATAGCTTTAATTCCTTAGCCGAGGTTTTGCCCTTCCCATCAACCACACGTCATATTGGCTTTCTTGTTCATAGTTCTTCAACCGTAAAAGGGCAATGTTCATGTCTTTTGTTCATCACAAAAACATGGAGCCCTTTGGAGCCCTTTCTAAAAATTAACATCCAAATTTCTTCTTCTATCAGGTAATAAGGGTATTTTTCCTATATGTTCAATTTTTCAAGCTGATTTTTACTTATTTTGTTGGGTTGTTTGTCACTGTCCCGGCATTTTCTACAAACGGTGAAAAAACCGATAATTCAAAGCGACGAAAAAAAACCAACAAAAACAGATCACGATGTTTTAAAGTTTTCTGAAATGGAAAACACATGTTAGAGAAGGTTTTCTTGCATTTCTCTTGTCTATTTTTCGCCAAAAAAACGATAAAAAAACAACTTCAAAAACCAAATCTCAACCACAGAATCAGCTGTTCCAATTTATTCACTTCCGGTCACTACGGTAATTTGTACGCAAAGCTTCATGGGAAGCTCTGCCAATCCTCCTTGCGCATGCGTATATTTTTCGTACCCAGTTTACCTCAACTGCTACCATGGACAGGAAATCCAAGCCCTCTTAATTTTTATTGATCTTTTATCGCGTAATTCCAAAAGTCACAGTACAGAAATATAATTACCATAGCTGGAAAGAGTACGTCAAAATTAGTAAAACTGTGAAGTTTCAATGAAGTAACTTTCAAACTCACGAATATATGAATTTTCAAAATTCGAAATTTTGTGCAAAGGTTTTCTTACAAATTCAAGTACAAATTCACACTTTTCAAAAATTCATATTCTGCGAGTTTTGGATTGAATTCCTTCAGACTTCACCGTCTTGCTAATTTTAACATGCTCTTTCCAGCTATGGTAATTCTTGTTCTGTTTTACGAATTTAAAAATACCTGATAAAAGCTCATTGTGCGTCGACTTTTTCAGTTACACATTACTGACAGTTTTAGCCTTTGATGTCGTCCTGAACCACTTAAAACTTCCTATAAGTCACTTTTCACTTCGTAATACTTTTTTTGTCATAGCGAAATTTAGGGTCGATTTCCAGCCGCAAATGGTTCCGGTTAAAATCCTCACATTTCAACAGGAACCCTTCGCGGCTGGACATCGAGCCTAAGGCGAAATTGCGAAAGTGAAAGAGTTCGAAGATTGTAACAATGTCCAAAATACTCTCAGTTCACGGTATCGCATTTGCGTCTTCTACATTAAAAAAAAAAAAGATCGGGTGAGTGCAAGGTGTTATTCTTGAAATTATTTGTCGTGGCTTAGGAAGGCACGTTTCCCCACAGGTAACCCGAGCTCGTTATCTGTCATTATAAAATACTTGAGATATAACGCGCGCGCTGATTGGCTGGCTTCCATGTTTATATCAGAGGACAGAGACATGGCTCGCTCAAAAAACGTCGAAAATATTTTATAAAAGCAATATAAAACGATCGCTTATGTCTCTGTACTGTGATATAAACACTCTGGAAGATGTAGAGCACTCGAAAAGCAAGAGAAACACTCGGCTACGCCTCGTGTTCCTAAGCTTGATTTTTTCTTGCTCTACATCTTCCATCGTGTTCATATCACAGTACAGAGACATGCGCGCGCGTTATATATTCCTTAAATAACAATTTAATAGCTACAATGTAAATTCGTTGTGACATTTATGCAGTTTACTACAAAATACATTGATATGACATTTCATGTGCCTTTTTATTAAGTTATTATATTCGTCAATAAGCCTTAATTACTATTTTTCTAATATCTCCCTCCCCCTATTAATTAATTAGTAGTAGGAGGGAGATAGAGTGATTGCAAAAAAATAGCCCGTGAAATAAAAATTGAACTTTAGTGTGTAATATGTTTAATAGACACAGAAGACGACAATGGAAATAAGGTCTACTAATGTCTATTGGACCTATTAGTCTACTATCTTTTTTACGGAGTTTTGTAATCATTCTATTGAGAAACTAAACCGTGAATTAAGAAACACTGAACTCGTCTTATATAAAGAACCCCTTAGAATTACTCTCTGAAAAGACATGAATGAGAGCATGATGACAGATTTTCGGTAATGAGTTCGTCTGCACTGAGCGGCACTACAAAGTTGGCCAGTATAGCTAAGTTAGACATAAAATACGATTCCCCTCTAATCTTTTATCACATAAACTTGGGGCCGGTTCCTGAAAGCCTGATTAGCGTTAAAGCAGGATTAAAACCAATGGTTTTCTTAGATGGTTTTCCTAAGAGTTAATCTTGTATGGATTAGCCGACTAGTCGGGCTTTCAGGGACTCGGGCCAGGTCACCACGTCCACGCTAATCCGGGGGGGACGCTAATCCACTTTTTAAAAAGCCCAACGCTTTTGTTACGGTTCAGGCCCGCCGTCCACACTTTTCTCTTAGCTAAGATGCGAAAATGGAGGAAAAAAGACGCGCATTTTGTCACGTATTAGTGTGGTCTTGGAGTATATAATAATATATAATAATATATATAATAACTGTATTGTAATAAATAAATAATAATAATAAATAACATTATTATTTTATTATTATAATAGAGTTATAGAAGGGAGGAACTTAATCCTCATTGTAAACTATACCCCAATAAATATACTATATGAATATACATTTAACAATACAATATAATATAAAATCTGTCATAAAATTTCACTCACTATAAAATATATATGGATTAATATTTGAATGGAATTGAATATAAATATACCAAAGTAAAGTCTACTCATTCATTATTGGGGGAGCGTTTTGACATCTGTCGGCGGTTAACGCTAGCTGATTAGGTACAAGTGTAATTAATAGTGAAGGAGATCTTTCTCGTGGTTATTTTATCCAGCTCACGATTGTGAAACTGATTACTTTTTCGATCAGTCTGGAAAAAAGCGATTTTTTATCAATCGCACATCAGCACTTTAGTCAAACCTCTCTTTACGACCAACTCATGTTAGCGACCAAAACTGCGCTGTAGCTGGAACCTCTTGTAGGCGACCACTTCAGAGTGACCGCTGTTGTGAAAGTAAATTATGTTAATGAGTTGTAATCACGTGATAGTTTTATGTAATGAGCGTAGTTTTCGGGAGGAGTCAGAGTCAGTCATAGAGTGAAGTCATGAGAGTCAAGTCAAGTGTGAAGAGAGTCGAGAAGACTACAAAGTCAGTTCTAAACGAAGACTGCAAGGTCTAGTCTAAACGAGTATATAATATTCTAAATTGGAGTCAAGTCACTTCAAGTCATTAAATCAAACCAGCAAACCAAACTCTCGCACAACCACCAAGACTTTCATTTTCATTTTATTTTTCATTTTACTTAGTAGGGTTTTTTCATTTTTTCACTTTTCAATTCACCAGCCTTCAGCCAAGGTTACTTGGCCTTTTCAAATTCAATTGTATTACTTTAGTCCATACTTTTGACCACAAGTGCTTAGAAAAACACTTAGCTCATTTACAGCTCATTTTCAAACATCTTAATGGAAAAAAGATCTTATCAGCTGGAAGTAAAAATCCACAAAATACAATTTGCCCTCGGGTGATGGAAACCCCAAAGAGCAGTAGCCAGTTGAATTTATTCAAGGAAGACTTTTTAAGCTGAATTTTTAAATTCAATTCCTGTTTGCTTCTCTCTCTCAAACAAGGAAGAAAAGGAGACTCCGACAGCACGGAAGTTCCCTTTTTCTCTTTCCCATTTTTGACTGCTGCATGTACTTGTCAATATTATTATTTCATCTCTTTGAAAGTCATCATCTATAGAGTCACCTGGTTCATAATCTTAGTTTGTGAACTGAGATTACAGTCATGAATAGGTTCATGTTGCTTTCGCCAAGAAAAAGCTCTTGTTTTCGCCGACGTTTTTTCACTGATTTTCCATGAATGAGCTTTTATCATGTAATTTCAAAAGTCACAGTACAGAAATATAATTACCATAGCTGGAAAGAGCACGTCAAAATTAGTAATGCTGTGAAGTTTGAATGCCAGTAACTTTCAAACTCACGAAGATATGAATTTTCCGAAATCGAAATTCTGTATGATTCGCTGGTAGGCAAGAGATGCCTACCAGCAAAAGCCGGTTTTCTTACAAATTCACACTTTTCAAAAATTCATATTCTCGCGAGTTTTGGATTTAATTCCTTCAAACTTCACCAGTCTTGCTAATTTTGAACATGCTCTTTCCAGCTAAAAGCTGATAAAAGCTCATTATATGAATAGACCTTTATTATACAATCTATATAATTTGTATAACTAAGAGTCCATATTAGAGTTATGGCCTTTTGAAATATCTAGTCTTAGTACCTCTTGTACCTCTTACTAAATTTATACACTGACTAGATATATTTCAGTTTATATATATGTATATATATATATATCACAAAAATATATCAAAGTTTTAGCGATTTGGTGTATATATTTATTCTTTTTTGACAATTTCTATACCATTGTTGTACAGATAGTTCTATAATCAGCTCTTCCATCTTACACAAATTTCTTTTCCCTTCCTGTTTCTTAGGTTGCAAGAGCTTGTGTAACCCCTAGGGTTGTTCTCCTACATCCTCCACAAATCTATTTAAATAAGTTTAGACATAAAGATATAATTGTATATTAAATGTAAAATATAACTGTGGAAATAAACAACCTTTGAGCCTTTTGAACCTGATTGTGTGATCGTATCGCGTTAAAAAAGCCATCTTTCTAAAAACCGTAATCAGTTCAAATATAATTGACAGCTATGCTGGGGACAACGTAAACGAGTGATGATTTTCGGTGGATGTTAGCACTAGTGGGTCTGGTGGAGGGTGTTGTCCAATTATCAGTTCGGTTTTTGGCAAAAACAAACATCGTTGTCGTGTGGCCGGACATGACTGGCACATCTACTGGGTTCCAATTAAAAATAAACCATATGTGTGGACGGGTCTTAAGTCGTAAAAATGATAATAAGAAGAAAAATAAACAATAATAAACTCAGTGAAAACAGCACTGTCTGTTACCATGGCGACCAGGTTCGGTTTTAAATATGGATGACTCAACACTTGGATCAAATAAAAACCTTCGTTCCTTTCTTTTTCATCAATAACATTTTTCATTCATTAATTCTCAGTTTTCGTTTCTTTGTTTGTTTGTTTCTTTCTCAATCTCTTTCTTTCTTTTTTTTCTTCCTTTCTTTCTTTCTCTCTTTCTTTCTTTCTTTCCCTTTTTCTTCTGTTTCCTTCTCAATTTCCGACCTCTCAAATCGGGTATAATATATAGATGATGTTTAATCAGACGCGGACTTGATAAAGCTTTTCGACTGTCTAGAATTTCAGATCAGAGCCGCAAGGTGCAATTCAATCAGTGAAACTAAACTCATTTGTTTTGCGAATCTCTAGCATTAATTGTTATGGATTAACAAGCTCATATGAGGGATTTCCACTGGTTTTAAAGACCGGAACATACATGAAGTCGAACGGGCTATTAAGACTAAATAATAGACAATGATAAAGCTAGCCGTGGGGGAAGGTTTCAATTTAATCGAGCACTTATCTTGTATAATTTCTTGAGGAAGATAGTGTCAGTACAGTCGTGCAATTTTTATTTCGATCTACATAGACTGGTGGTTACTCGCTGTCCAAAGTAGTGGCACTTAATTTTAGGTATAACAAAAGCGTTCAAAAATCGATTCCTCCCACCTGTCCACAAACTACAATAATTCTAAATGATTCACAAGGTCACTTTTTAATATTAATTCTAAGCTTCGTAATTTCCAAAATTGTTTATATTTCATTTCTTTTCATTATTTTGAAAATCTTGTTAGGATCTTGCTCAATGGCAAACTGATATGTAAGGAATTTCTATTCTTTATATAAGTAAAAGTACTTGAGATTGGCTGATAACATTCGGTATATATATATTTATGTATATTTATTTGTGTGTGGACTAAAGTGCATGCATTGCCCTATTTTATCCATTGACGGCTATCAGCACTTCACTTCTATATATTTCTCGTCCATTGTTTGCACAGCGTCCACTCAGGTTCCGATATGATTGTCTAATCTTATACCCCTTTTACAGACCCAAAGCTACATCTACCATTTGTCAACGCCTTGAGCTGAAATTTTGGTAAGTATTTCGCTTTTTTGAATTTAATCATATTGGAAACACTTTAGCAGAGAAAAAGAGGTTTTGAAGGCACAATATCCTAAGCAAACGAATTAATGTAGGCCGGATCAACAAAGTGTTGCTTGGTGATTCTAGCTGAGTACATAAATGAGGTAAAATTTGTGTTGCCAGCGACAGAAAATGAAAAAAGCGTTGATAATTTTTGCAAGTCACGCAGAGAAAGAAAGGCCTCATACTTCAGAAAGCAAGAGAGAGAACAGTCTGTCAGATCTGTATAAATACTGGCGGAATGGCTGAAAGCCATATTTGCGTAAAGAAAACAAGCTTTTTTGAAATGTAAAATACGTAGTCGAGAGAATTGATCAACAGATCCAGATCAAAGAAATTCCGGTGGCTAGATATAGTTGATAGAAAATGTGTTGGCAACAAACTTTTAAATAATAACGAGATCAGCTTGCAAATTGTCGCAAAAAACTGAAAGGTCTAGAAGTTTCAACGTTTAAATCAGTGGGATTCATCAGCTTTCATGTCCATGTTCTCGATCGACGACAATGGCAAATATCTTCTCAAATGTTTGTGGGACTCATATTTCCTCTAAAACAAAGATTGAGGCTAGAATTAATTAAGAATAAGAAAGCAGCTTTAACAAGACTAGTATTTCACATCAATCCAGGGGGTAAATTTAAAGGTATTGAAGATTGGTTTACGAGACATTCAAACTCCTGCTGTTCTTTTTTGCAAAGGTAAGATAAACGGATTTTCCCCACAACGGTAAAATTAAGAAAAGAAAAGAAAGGGAATGAAATAAAAAGGTAAGAAAATTGAATAATAAATGCAATAAGGATAAAAGGGAGAGGGGAAAGGGAAAGATTTTACTCTATTTAATATTTATCGGTAAGAGAAAAAACATTAAATACTGATCAAGAGCCATAGCAACCATGCGCCATAGTCCATGAACTGGCGTCCTACATATATCAATTCCCGTTTATTTTTTTCAAAATCGAATTAACAATTCCTCGATTTTTGATTGGCCGAGAGTCGTGGCCAACTATACATACTGACAATCGAAATATCGCTTGGTTTTCAAGATTTTTGCTATAGCTATTTGCTACGGGTCCCGATGACATTTTGAACATGTCTTGACGGATCATGGTAAATAAGAGTACAGATCACGGCTAGCTAACGTAAATTTTTAATGATATAGGAAATGTTAAGGTCGAATTCGACGGGGATTTCTAATCATTTATCAACGTGACAAAAATAACGTAATTATTAGACTCCAGGGAGAGAATAATATTGGCTTAGCAGATATATAAACGCTTCCTTTTGATCTCTAACGAGGAAGCTGTAATTCAACATGAAACAAATATGATTGTTATATACCAACTGTCAAAGTCAATTTTTTCCGTGCTCTGATTGGGCGAGAGCGCATCACGTGAACGTCAACAAATTTTGCTGTTTCCCCAGCAACAACTCTCAGCGGGCAACAGTGAGTTTTATTGACCGGTAATAACAAAACCGGAAGCTGATTGAGCTTTGAAGGCGCGTTTTTGGCAGCGCGCGTTTACAAATTCATTCATGCCGACATGCTTGAGGCAAAACTCGTGTTTATTGCCAAATTTTTAAGACCAATATACAACATTTATTCCGAGAAAAAGATGATAACCAACCAGGAATGTCACCAAAAGAGCTGCAACAATTCTCCGAAAAACTATGTGTGAAAAAGGTCAGTTTTGTGTGAATTTTGATGAAAAACTTTAACTGTAGGCAGCGACGTTTTGCTTTTTATTTTGTTCTTTGACAGTTGGTATATAACAAAACACTTATTGACTGGGACCTCGGGAAAGCAGTATAGTTTTGTGGTCCCTTGACCGCCAATGTTTCCCTCGGCTCCGCCTCGGGAAACATTGGCGGTCTCGGGACCACAAAACATACTGTTTCCCTCGGTCCCAGTCAATAAGTGTTAACTGTTCAACCCATGTCAACCATCCTGACTAACCGCGCTTTATCTTTTTTCGCCCGACTTGAAACCTTTGTAAATAATTGATACCGGGAAAGGAATAAAAATTAATATCGATTTGATATTTTTGCGATTGCATGATAATCAATCCTAGTGCTAACAAGTGGCTGGGATGAACAAAGAACTGATAGGATCAAAAGTCACTTGACATGTACGAGATATTGTGAGTTCCATCTGTATTTGCTCTTCTATCACGTACAGTTGAATCATCACTTGATTGTGAAAACCAAATGCTCATGGTTACTGTCTGTATATTAGTTACCTCCTCTCCTCTCCTCTCCTTCCCTCTGCTCTGCTCTGCTCTCGATCTTCTCTTCTCTTCTCTTCTCTTCTCTTCTCTTCTCTTCTCTTCTCTTCTCTTCTCTTCTCTTCTCTTCTCTGCTCTGCTCTGCTCTGCTCTGCTCTGCTCTGCTCTGCTCTGCTCTGCTCTGCTCTGCTCTGCTCTGCTCTGCTCTGCTCTGCTCTGCTCTGCTCTGCTCTGCTCTGCTCTTCTCTTCTCTTCTCTTCTCTTCTCTTCTCTTCTCTGCTCTGCTCTGCTCTGCTCTTCTCTTCTCCCCTCTTCTTTTCTTTTCATTTCTTTTCATTTCTTTCCTCTCTTCTTTTCTTTTGTTTCTTTCTCTGGCTCTTCGCTTCTCTCTTTTTTTTCCGTTGTGGGCTTCTGTTTTCTTTTCTTTTCTTCTCTCCTGCTCTCACATCTCTTCGCCTGACTCTTCTCTTCTCTTCTCTTTTCTTCCCTTCTCTTCTCTTCTTTTCCATTTTTTCTTTTCTAATCTTTTCCTCTTTTTTCTATCCTTCCCTCCTTTTCTTTCCGTTTCTCTTTGCTTTCTTTCATTTATTTTTCACACAATCAATATGTGAAATCATAGTCTAAAACGTTGCAGACCCCCAGATATACTTGATATTGGTATTCATATTTCTTTTCGTGAAATTCATAGGCTGGGTAGCTAGCCCGAAAGCCTTGCTCCTGGCCTCTAGCTACCGCACACTTCCAAAATTTATATTCAAACAAACTAAACACATCCTAACAGTTCATTTTTATTGTTTATATTGTCATAAAAAAGAAACATGTAACATTGTAAAAGAAGTGTGAATAAAAACTTGACCTTGAACATAGCTCAGCAAAATTAAGGAATTTTTTCGCACTTTCTGACTTGGTGTTGTAAATATTTCAATATAATTCATTTGGTTTTTCTTCAATATAGTCTGATTTCGATAAAGATATGATTTTTTGCATTCGGAAGGTAACTGGCTGCCGGATTATTTGCCGGAGGCACATTTAAAAGCCATTTTTGATATACTTTCATGTATATCGCGCAAAGAAAAAAAAAACTGAAGGAAAAAAAAAATTATAAATCGACGGCAAAATCAAACAAACAATAGTTCCGAGAATATAGTATCAACGGCGTCGAAGAAGATGCCGGCTTAATTTGGTTTATTTCTGGGCGAACAAAGCAAGCGGCTTGATAAGCAACTTAATTGAGGTTAATTTTTTAGCGCAAAATTATCTGTGTCGAGAAAGGATCAATTGTGCACTAAAGTTAAAAAGAGAAAAAAAATACGGATGATAAGGTCTGATATAAGAGAGAATTTGTCAAACACAGCAGGCATTTTCAAATGACAATAAGAATTAAACCGGGTGAGTCGAAAATTGAAAAGCATTGTTTTTGTTTATTGAGAGCGCAACGTTTACGTGTTGCCTTGCGGGAAGTTTCAATCTTGCAATATTAAAGTTGTCACAGCATGGGTGTTTGTTTCTGAACGTAGTTATAAAGACAACAAGCGACGCGAAAAAAAGTGAGTGGTATTCTGCTTGGGATTTTAAGTGAAGTCAAAATTATTAATAAAGAAACCTTTCTTAATAAACTTGAGTACCGCCAGTCCGATAAAATTGTGAGAAATATTAATTGTCGTTAAAAGGAACGATTCAGTTAG
The DNA here is from genome assembly GCA_029948255.1 of Telmatactis stephensoni. Classification (NCBI taxonomy): domain Eukaryota; kingdom Metazoa; phylum Cnidaria; class Anthozoa; order Actiniaria; family Isophelliidae; genus Telmatactis; species Telmatactis stephensoni. Next base: position 821,385 of record JALIZF010001923.1, read on the forward strand.
TCTTACTTTGCTAGTAATTTACAGAACGGTAATGAACTTATAAAATATGAAAGCAACCAACAGCTGTAACTTCAAACGTTTTCAAGAATGAACTTTCATTCACTAGAAATCTATGAGTTTGATAATCAACGTTTAGAAACTATTTATACAACTATTTCTATGTTAAAAAACATCGAAGCTTGAGGTTCAGTCCTCGTTTTTCATGATTTGATGATTTTTAAATGATTTTCCTAGTTTCTGACGATACTATTTAAAGATGATCCTTTTGATACGATTTTTTTTCGAGCAGGAAGCATTATAGTGTTCGATCCTATAACATTTAAAAAGCTCTAAAGTGCAGTCACTTATTATTTTCAGTTGTACTTAGCCAGGATGATAGGTTAATGGAATAGATATCAATATAACTTCCTGTCTATCTTTAGAGATTACTTCATTTATAAAGCTAAGGATAGACACCCAGTGACGACGTCATTTTGTTTTGTTTTGTTGTTATATTTTTATATCATTTTTACCTGTTGCAAATTTGAATCATTCGATCATCCGCTCATTTATTTTCTTTGCCACTGATTATCTAGTTTTACAAAGAAAATTGTTTTGATTAGATGTCGTTAATTTTCGCAAGGCGGCCATAATTGCGGATTCAGTTTCCAAGCTTGTAAACAAACATCGCGGAGTACTTGACAAATTTCCTTTTCTAGATGACCAATTTGCCATTCAAAAATAATTCATTAGATACATTACTGTCACGAAAGGAAATAGCGGCCAGATTTGAATGACAAATATGACCAAAAACTAAAGAAAAAAGTCATTCCCAACTGTGCTTCATTTCGCGTTTGAGTCTGTGGTAGTTTTGTGGTAGGCCAGTTCAACCACAAAATTATAGTTTGCTGTATCTAGTTAAGTCCACTGGAATTCGACTTGAAAATGAAATTACCTCTTTAGTTCAACTTCTTGAAGTTTGAACTTTTGCAGTGGGAAGAACTGATTTTACGGGAAAGTACTGAAAAAAACTGGCAGAGACAAGTTCAAGTTCACCGATAAAATTCTATTACTAATTGAAACATTAACCGATCTTTGACTGATAAATTCAAATGGACTTGTCCTTAAACATTTTGTAAAGTGATATTTTATCAACACTTAATAATCTGAGCTCCAGTCCGCAGTGCACTACTCAGTAAAAAGCCGGATTTGAAAACAAATGTGATTGAAAGCCTCCGAAATAGCCTTACTTACTGTTGTTATCACAACTGACATAAACGTCATACGAGTTTGCTAGAAATTAAAGAATGTCAGAGTCATTATTTTGAGGAGTTTTATATAAATTAGTCAGAAACAGTGAAGTTTCATTGCAAAGACGACGAAGGCGAACTCTCTAATCTCTGTGCTCGAGCATCTTTGCTATTAAACCACGTAATGATAGTTCCATCTTTTCTTTTCGGGATTTGCTGTCGGATTAATTAACTTTAGTTTACTAAATCTAATAACAATGAATTTATTTATTTATCTCTTGCATTGTTTTGCAGGTACGGCATTGTAGGGGTCTTTTACTGACGTATTTCCTTTGTGAGAAAGAGGTGGTACTCGATTTTCGCACTAGTGTCGGCTTTCAAAGCAGAAATCCAACAATATTCTGACACTCCCATTAAGTAACATTTGAGACGTTTCCTGCTGTTCCAGAAACTCCATCGATCGTAAAACAGCAATTTTTTGAAAGCCCTCTTACCAAGACAACGAGTGATGCGCTCTGGGAACTATTCAATATGACTATATTAACATAAAGCCCAAAACTCATTTCATAATCAGCAAAGCAGACGAGAAAGTTTCAAGCAGTGGATTCGCAATGAACTTAACATCGGGAACGTCGGAGTATCAGCCGAAAGTTGCCGAGAAGACTTTTCATGTGTTTTATTTAATCATAATCACTTTGGCTATTGTGCTTGGAAACTCGATGGCACTTGTCATTATTCGTCTAGATCGTCGATTACATAGCCCGACGTTTTATTTTCTTGGGAATCTAGCAGTTGCTGATCTTCTTGCTGGTGTTGGTTATGTACCGTTTTACATAACTTCGTTGTTAAGCCAAGCATGGGTGCTAGGAACGGCTTGGTGTAGAGGACAGGCATTTGTTGTTTCTACAAGCTTCAACGCCTCTGTTATGACTCTTTGCATCGTAAGCGTCGACCGCTTTCTGGATATATCAGACCCATTAAGGTAAGCTTAACAATAAAGTTTGATTCATTTTTTGTGTTAGCACGTTTGACAATTACCACGTTCTGGATCCACTATTCCTGATACTGTTCTACTTTTGGAAAATCAGTTTTGTTAATAATTGCAACCGAATATTGTTTTGTCTTTTAATTTCTTGCCTATAAATAATGCATTTGCAAAACATTTATTTGTGTTAATTATTTATTTTCTTCTTCCAATCTAATCGTTATAACTGTCATTTTTGTCTTTTTTTCTTTCTAATACTGACAATCTAACGGGAATATGTTATTTATGTATTTAAATCCCACAATTGAAATTAGTTCCACAAAAGCAATAAGTAAAGTAATAATAAATGTCATAATTTAACGATTCTTTTAACCAAAACAGGAAGTTTGGACTGATCTTTCTTTATTTCTTTCAAACAAATAATTCATTAAAATTCGACATCACATCTGATAATAACTGGGTTACAACCCCAACTTGATTATAGCTCGGTCAAATAAGGTAAAGATTAGTCGAAACTCAGTTTCCATGGAAATCATCATGAAAATTTTACCTGAAATTTTAGATTTCTTGGAAGAGTTAATAAACCAGGTGAAAAGCTAAATAAATATAGACACTAAAGGCGAGTATAGCAGAAAGCAGAACAATTAATTAAGAAAGCTTTTCCAATTAGTTCAACAATGTAGAACAGCATATATCATCTTGTTAACTCGTAATTACAGACGGTTTAAACCTGTAGGCAGATATCATGCAGTTCATTTGCATTTGCTTCAATTGATTTTTCGATCTAATGTAGGGTAACAGAGTCTTGTGTATAAAGCCCAAATAGTTTTTAAAATCGACTGAATAATTTCACTGTCGCCAAAACAACAGTAACAACAAAACGAACGAACGGCGAACGAACAAACAAAGAAACAAACGAACAACTAAAACAAACAAACAGACGGAAGAACGAACAAACGAACAAACAAACGAACGAACGAACGAACAAACAAACAGACGCGAAAGAACGAACGAACGAACAAACGAACGAACGAATTAACGAACGAACGAACAACTGTCCTTTCGCCCAGCAGTATCCAGAAGAATTAGCGAAAGGAGCTGTTTTCTCAACTGAACAAAAGAAAATCAATGCAAAAACAAAAAGAAAGAAAGAAAACACGAGAAAAATGAACACCTTTGTTATTCATTGCGCATGCTCTAAGGCAGAGAATTAAAAAAGAATTACAAATGTGCACTTGGTCCTTGGCGTAGCGTGACATATACTGACAGCAAAACAATAATCGATATATTCGAATAACCACAAAAATATTGTTATGAATACATTTTTTGTAGATATTATGGACGCATGACCAAAAAGAAAACCCGCTGGCTCATAGCATTCATTTGGATTCACTCAGTATTTTGGGCATCTGGACCGCTGTGGAACTGGGGCGAGACTCTCTACGATCACACGACGTACACCTGTCGGCCAAACTTCGGATCCAAAGAAACCAAAAGCAAAATCTATGCAATATTTCTTGCGACCTTTGGATTTGCAATTCCTGTTCTTGTAACTGTGTACACTTACGTCAGGATCTTCCGAGTAGCCGATGACCAGTCGAAGAAAATCGCTAAGGACTCGACGACCTCTCGAACTAGCCTCGAAAGTGAAAACCCGAAGCCATCCCGAGACCGTAAGGCTCACAAAACTATTCTAGTAATTATTGGTGCGTTTGTGTTGTGCTGGCTTCCATATACAATAGGGACATCATTTAAGATGTTATCAGGACGCAAGCAAGCTCCCTATTGGTTGTCCCATCTTGGATTAACATTAGCTCTTACTAATAGTTGCATTAACCCTATTATTTATACCATTCGGGACAGAAGGTTTAGAAGAGGGTTAAAAAAGTTCCTCAGTTCCAAAAGCTTTAGGGAAAGCGGGTACCTTTCTCGGAGTGCCACACCCTCCAATATGGCTGCTTTAGGTACGGGGTTGGATCAGGAAACCCGAAAGTTAAAGACAACAGATTGTATTCAACTACATTAAAAGAACGTTAGTTAAACATTACTTTTACCAGGTCTTACACTTAATTAGTCGATCGACCAGGGCAAAGTTTAGGCGTCCACTTCAAGATGGCGACCTAGGAGAATAACCATCCAATAATTCGAATATTTAACTGGAAGCATCAAGAACAAATTTGAAAATGCGCGAAGGTCTCTTGGCGAAGATGCATTTTTACTAGAATTCAGTCTCACATTTTACTGGGTGATCATCTTGAAGTGGGCAAATAAATAAATGAATAAATGAATAAATAAACAAATGAATGAATGAATAAATAAATAAGCAAACAAATAAATAAACGAATGAATGAATGAATGAATATATATTGAATGAATGAATAAATATTGTAGAAATAGAAAACCCGCGTGCTTCTATAGCTCAGCATAGCACTGCTGCCGAGTTTCCTATTTTTTTTATAAAATACAATTAAAGTTTTATTTTCTTTGTTTGAAAATGAGCGCGCGCCTGTTGTGTGTTCTCATAGAGAACGCGCGACACGCGCCCTTTGGCCAATCAGAGCGCGCGTTATATCATAGTTATTTTATGAATAAATAAAGTAGGTATACCTTACACCTAATATAGTCATGCGTGGTGCACTGAACTGGCTCCTGTCCATCAATCAATGTCGTACTTTCGACTCTACACATATCAACTAGTAATTCCAAGCTAATCATACTAAGACCAAGAAAGAAAAATGGGAAATACAGTGTGTGAATCAGTCGCAAACAGGAAAGTAAGGCCTTACGTACAGTATTTGAACTAATCCGGGACCTTGACAAACTCGATCTTACCCAATCAAGTTTCGAGCCTATCATTAACAGCTCTCTTACTCTTCTTTGCTGCAGTGAAACCCAGTTAAAAAAATATAGCCGTATTGGTAACAAGGCTATCTTGCCGTAATGAAGGAGTGACCTAAAACTGAGTTAACTCAACTTTTACCGGGCCAAAATTGATGCGGCAGCATATTAAAGATTCATGCAAATTAGAGGACAGATTTTTGCTTTGTTTTATGCTGAGTCGCCGGAAGAATGGGAGAGGAAGAAGAGAAGTTCCTTTCCCTTCCCTTCTCTTCTCTTCCCCACTCTCCCCCCGTCTTCTTTCCATTTTGTCCTCTCCTTATTCTCCTCGCGGTCATACCGTGCAAAGAACGCCTGCTCGATACCGCTGCAGATTGCACGCATGTGCATGTGCCTCTCCCCAGTCCTCTTCAATGTTGGCCTGATTGAAAATATTCGGCAGTCAAACAAACAAAATTTTGCTAGCGCACCCTAAGCCACAGAAGCAAAACTTAGTCCAGACTTCAAAGTATATTCTGTCCTTTTCTCTCAATACTTTTCTTGCTCAAAATTAAGCTCAAATATATAGATACGATATGGGTCCTTTGGAACACCCCTCGGCGGCCTTGGGGAGTGTTGTGTATCTTCCCTGGAGAGTGAGCGTATGGTGCACCTCCTGCCAAGCCAGTGGCCTAGGGGATGATCAAACTTAGAGAGAGGAGTATCACCTCTCTTTGTCTGACCAGTATGCTTGTGTCCATGCATGCACAGATGGAGCACCTATTCTCTATGCCCCTTTACCCCACAAATGTCGCCATGGCTATTTTTGTATGAGGGCTTAAGGGTTGGAAGCATTAACGAAAGAAAACAATTCTAAAAATACTGCTTGGGGTTCCTGTGATCAAGAAGCGGCAACGGCGAAAGCGAAAACTCAAGCATGCGCAGTTGTTTTGCCGCGGTGTCCACATGCTTTGCAGGCTAAAAATTCAAAAAATCCCAGAAACCATCTGACAAGACTTGATGATCGAGTTCACTAGTCATGACATAATAGTTGCCATATGAGACCATATGCGCTCTTCGCTCACTGTCCAGATAAAGGACTGTCATAAGAAAAAACACTTTTACAGCTGTAATATCTATTGGAAATTCAGACAAACTCAGGAAGTCCGAAAACGACATTGATTTCTTGATATAGTTTACAAGATGTTAGCAGCGATACCGGCTGTATTAACGGGGTAGACCCATGCAATAAAACTGAATATATGAAAAAAGTCACTGATGTTCAACTTCGTTACTGTTGTGCTTGAAAGTTATAGTCGCTCACGTACGTAGGAAATAGGCGCAGTCCCATCAACACGTCATTGAAGCAATTAAGAACATAGGTCGACCCCTGGACGTCCTAACTACGTCCCTCGAGAAATATTAAACACTCTTCAAAACGACACAGAAATAAAGTATCTGATACGATCAATGTGTTTGCTGTTATGACATTCTACGTGTTCATGTCAAAGCCTCATTACTCGTGCCCAGGCCTTTAGGCCGGGAACGAGTTATAAAATGCAAATGTTTTTTTTTTTCTCTTTTCGTCGCCAGAAGAGGCCTTTCTTGCGCAATCGGTCACGTGTTAAAGCTTCTGATTGGTTAAGAGCGCAAGAAACAATGCCTTTCATTCATCGCCTTTGAGCGAGTGCGAACTCTTCGAAGGTCTTCGAAGTGAACGCCAGTCAGGAACTTTAGGAATGCAAGATGGCGGACAGCCCAAAAAATGGCTTTCAGAGACAGGCTTTTCCAGCAGTGAGACAATAGAAAATGGAGCTTTTAACTCGAGATATACCTAGACACTTATAAGAGCTTCAGAATGGGCTGTTATTTTGAGCTTCATCTCCAATACTTTGACCAAATATCGAACTCCGATGGAGTACTTGAAAACTGAAGCTCTCGCGACTCGTAACAATTCCTTTGAGCTGGAAATCTACGAATTTCTCACCCTACATGTTGCTAAACGAACGCATATAGAGGCAAGTCAATTATATTTTTCATTCAAGCATTCAAGAGATCTTGAGACGTTTTTGTAATGAATTTTAACACAATTCTGGCCAGACAATTTATTTATATATTTTCATGGAATCAAGACTCTATTTGACCTGATGCGTTTGGTCACGTAATAGATAAAACATCTGAAACATGAACGCCGAAAAAATACACGATTTGTTATTGTGTCAAAAACGTCGTTGTAGAAGTCTTTGCAGCAAACAATTGAGATATATAGTGAAATAAAAAGTTGAATAAACTGGTATATTTTTGCATGTTGGGATAAAGGCAAACACTAAGCTGCTGACAGACAAATTGACTAATCAGATATTCTCTAAAAAAGTCAAAAAAGGTCTTTATTATGTTACGGTTAGAATGCGTAAAACGGCTCGGGGAAGAGTACGCACGGGGCCGGTCACTGAAGGGCTCCCGGGGCACGAGTGAACGCACGTGTGCGTCTTGTTAAATGTCAAAAGAAAAGAAAAATCCGAGGAGGGCAGTTGACAATTACCGTGCACGCACGCGCTAATAGGACCACAAATGGCGCGGGAAAAGTCGACCCGCGTCTTCATTTGTGGAAATAACAGGATCACAGACAAAAAATAGACTATTTGAAGGAAACAAAATTAATAATATATTCATTATTTGAATATTATAATAGTAATAATATATTTGAAAGATTTACAAAAATAAAAGACTAAAAGTTTTATATATATTTGAACGTTTTCGAATTCTGATGATGACCACCAGGTCGATCAAAAACGTTCAAATTTTATAAAACTTTTAGCCTTTTATTTTTGTAAATATACAAATTTAGCGTATTATGTCATGCACATATTAGAAAGAAATGAAACTAGCTTTATAGGGCTATTTATAGGACAGGCCTGATTTCCTGAAAGCTAGATTAGTGGTAATCCAGGAAAACCATTCGTTTTAATCTTGAATCAGCACTAACCCGCCTTTCAGGAACCGGCCCCAGAAATAAGAGGCACGTACTGAAAAGACGGCGACAACAACTTTTCTCCCTAATAAGACAAGGTTAAAATGAATAGCTCCATGGATAACACTGTCCCTAGGCACTCTAAATCACGTATCAGTGAAAAAAGTGTCGCTTGTTTATGCGCTCACATCTTATTCAATTAGCGTTTAAGATAACTAGATTCTACTCATATTCATTCATTCATATAACACGATAAAAGGGACCCCATTGTGTGTTGAAAAGTCTCAATTTTATCACGTATTGGCTATCATTGTGTGACTCAGTTAAAAGTGACGTACCGTCTCATTGAGATGATAGTGCTTCTTCACTAAGGTCGAACATATGTCAAAGACTATTTGACACAGAATTTAAGCAGGGATTTTAGTTCCAGCATATTATAGTCAAAACATTTATAAAAATAAAACTCTCAATGACAGACTGATATTCTTTTGTTTGATTAGCTTGTTCACAGGCTAGTCATTTGATAGACGTCCAGGTCAAAATTGACGTCAAAAAAACCTCTCGTCATTTCTAACAATTAATGCGACCACAGTGGTGACCATCAAAATAACGTAATATATTTCCGTATCTGGCTATTTATCTGGCCTACTTTCCTGTGTGATTCTGCCTCAACACTTCCAAACACATTCAATCCGGAAGTAGCGCATTCAAGGCTAATTAGTCAGCAGTAATCAAGGAAGTAGCGAGAAAAACTAAGGCTTTTTGTGACAATTAAAAAAGAAGTGGAACGAATATCATTGTCGGTGACAATTAATCAAATTGATTTTTTAAACGATCAGTATGCGAGTTTTTTTTGTGCCATATTGAATTTCTCTGACATACATGACATTGTGCGCGACCAAATGATCGTTTATCTGAGTTTTAAACGCATTACATCATTGATCGATGACCTTACAAAATAATAACAACCAAAGCTTACTGCTCATTTTAAATCAAGAAGAAGGATGAACAACATAACAGAAACTAGCGTCCATTTTCATCTACAAGGGTTAGATATATTCCTTGTTTTCGTACTAGTTGTCCTGCTCCTAGCAGCCATCATAGGAAACAGCGTTGTGATCGATGTCATTTATCGAGATCGAAGACTTCACATACCTACGTTTTACTTCGTCGTCAACCTCTGCGTAGCAGATATCCTCTCGGCGAGCACCTACATTCCTGTCTACATTGTATCTGTCGTGAAACACAGATGGATTTTCAGCCACGGGTTCTGCGAGGTCCATACTTTTCTCATCACAGCAGCAATGAATGTTGGCCTGATAACACTTAGTTTTATCAGTTATGATCGCTTGTTGGACATAGTGTCCCCATACACGTAAGTATTGATACACAATTATATTTTTGTTAACTCCACATTTCATCGTTCATTCAATTCTCAGTGTTTATTTTGTGAACTGATTAACTGTAAAAGGCGGAAATTTGTGATAAAATTCCGACATCGAACAAGAGACAGGTGTTGCAAGTGAAGTAAGCCATCAGAACACTTGTTCTAATTCTCATCAGAGAACAAAAATTGGTACATTTTCGCGCCAATGATGACTGAAAACTGTGGCAAATTATCATCAAGGTACTAGAACTAATAGCCATGGAGAACATACAGTTGCCTTGAAAAGCTCGTATGTAATTCATTATATATTTTTGTATTCATGCACGTCTATACCCATGTTATTAATTCAAATGATATTGCTATAATGCTCTATATCACGTAATATATATTGAAAGGATTCCGCTCATATGACTGCGTGAAGAAATCGTTCCACTACAGCTATTTTATCATTAACGATATTGATGTATTGAAAAAAGGAAATACAGTCGAAACACAAACATGGTTCAAGACAAAGCTTTTGTCTTGTTTTGGTTAATTTTGCCTTTAATATGAATGAGTGGTTAAACACATCTGTAAAAAGACAGTATTATTCAAACCACAAAACAATTAGTGTTATTACTGTAATAATTATCATCATCATGCAAGCAGTCTTTGGATAATTTTTCAGATGACTATAAACAAGTGGTTAGGTATTATTGAAAGACTTCAGTTCACTCTACTGCGAAAAAATCGTTCTGCAGCTATTTTATTAATAACGATGTTGATGCATCAGTAAAAAAGAAATACAGTCAAAACACAGACATGGTTCAAGACAAAGCTATTTTCAGTTTTGATCACGAGCGATATATAACCTTTAATATGAATGAGTGCTTATACACATCAGTGAAAAGTTTCTATTATTCAAACCACAAAACAATTAGTGTTATTATTGTAATCATCATCATCATCAGTCATTAGAGCATTTTTCGGATGACTATGAAAAAGTAGTTACGTTGCTGTTGTATGTCTCGAAGTTTAAACAGGTGAAAGTTTTGTTTTCATAGCAGCTGTGAAACGACACTCGATCACTGCAGCACGCTATTTACAGCGAAAATCGTTGCATCGCGACCTCCAACGTCGGTAAGATTTTGGTCTCTTCTGATCCGTCCATCATTCTTGGGGGCAGAACTTTCACGAACTCGTTCAGTGATTGGTTGATTCGAAAGAAGCTCCGCCCCCAAACTGATTGACGGCTCAGAAAAACCCAAAATCAAAACAAAATTTGTAATTTGCTGGTCGCGATGCAACAATTTTGGCTGTAACACTCATATCCACGAAAACGTTCTTATAATCTCATAATCGTAACATCGAGGAACTGAAGTGTGCCAATGTTCACGCTCATACGAAATTCGGTCTGTTTAATTGAGATTATATTCCTAGTAGCCAACACCTTTTGATAGCATGCAAAACTGAATATTTGATGCAAGTTTTAACAAGCTTTACACCTGCTGTTGTAGACGTATTTGTCAAGCAGCATCTTAGTGGTTTTATTTAAATTTGAACCAATCAAATACGGGAATTAGACTGCGAGGAGTCCTTGACCAATTAGGTGTCATTAATGTATTCGGTATGTCGTCCAATTAGGCTGAAGATGAGGATATTGGATTTTTAAGACAAACATTAAAGGGGCCTTGCGTAAAAAGTCGAATAGACGGCCCCTTAATTACAAAAGCTTATCTCCCGCTATGCCTGAAAGACCGGTTTTTGAGTGCCTTTCAAAGTAAAACTTAACTTGTCGTAAAATTAATGTAAAGGTTTTTCTTTTTCTCTTTTTAAAGAACATTTTCTTGTTATATTTATATAACGTTCAGTTGGTATTGAAAGGAATGGTATTGAAAGAAAAAACTTAGGCCTAAGTATAGTAACATCAAAAAAACTGTTTAAATGTCAATGTCATTGGTATTTCATTGGTTTTTCTTTTTTCTCTTTTTTAAAGAATATTTTCTTGTTATATTTATATATCATTCAGTTGGTATTGGAAGGAATGGTATTGAAAGGAAAAAAACTGAGGCCTAAGTATAGTAACAGCAAAAAAATTGTTTAAATGTCAATGTCATTGGTATTTCATTGGTTTTTCTTTTTCTCTTTTTAAAGAATATTTTCTTGTTCTTAACGTTCAGTTGGTATTGGAAGGAATGGCATTGAAAGGAAAAAAACTTATATAGGCCTAAGTATAGTAACAGCAAAAAAATTGCTAAACTGTCAATGTCACACTTAAACACTCCTTAATAAGATGTACTGAAGTGTTTACATCTCGAGTGAAAACACCACTTTTACTTTAAGGTTCACATTCTGGCTGACATGAAAACGCCTACAGCGCTCCATAAGGGCCACAAAAACAAAAGAATACTTATCGTGCTCCGTTGTCATAGAGACGGAAATTGATGTTTTGATCTTCAATGCATTCAATTCACAATTCACTTAAAAGCCGGTCATGTACGTTTTTGAAAAAAACTGAAAAAAATTCAGTGACGACACAGTGCTTTAGCTGTCAGCACGTTTTAGGTCAATGAGCTTTGTTGCACTTGGACACTTAAAACTACTCCAAATTCGTGTGTAAAAAATGCGTACATACAAGTAGTGGTTACAGTTCAGCCACACAACAACGTGCGAAGTCTCTATTACAATGAAAATCGTTGCGACTTGAATTTTTTCCAGCTTTTGTTAGGGTTTCATCTTTTCTGATCCCGTTCATTATCCTTGAGAGCGGAATTCGTTTCATCATTGGTTCCGTTGATTTAAAAAAGGGTGATTGACGAATAATTTAAAAATGACAAAATTCTAAAGCCAGGTTTTCACGAACGACGGAAGCAGAAGCGGAAGCAACATACGCAGACTCAGTAGGGTACTGCTCATTAGCGGTGCTTGTCTTTTCTCACACCTCGGTGAGAAATGCAACACTGAGTCTGCGTATGTTGCTTCCGCTTCTGCTTCCATCGCTCGCGTGAAAACCAGGCTTAACGACTTAACCAAAAAAGACAGTCACGATGCAACAATTTTCCCTATAAATAATCGACCAATCCTCGTAAGAAAAGAATTACTTTCACGACCTTAACAAATCTAAAAGGTAAAAAGAGGTAGAGGTAAAGGACCTTGTTTAACGTCGGTAGTTCCTTTAGGAAGCCGACGGTGCGCTCATTTTACCCCCTCTCTCCATCACAGTCCATCAGTGCTCCTTTTTTTTAAAGGGTATTCAAAGCTACTTAAAGCTACACGGAAAGGAAAGAAGTCGAAACAAGGATGCGAGGATCTAGAAGACCGCAGCTGTCTTAATATGGTAGCGACAAAATCAAAATAAAGAAATACGCGGAAAAATTTTTTTTCTCAAAGGAGGTTTGTTTAATAAAAATTGTTTCCTTTGATGGACGTTTGAATCACATCAACGTCAATCAGTTCATATGATACCTGAATTTTGACCACAAAGTTTGCCACCGAAGCCACCTCGATACCTCTTTACGTGACAACAAACCACGGTGTTACGTGAGTGCGCATTTGGGCCCGCAGTTTTTCTCGATGTGTGATCATGTTCCGCGTATGTTTCTATCAAATCTTGTCGTTCACTAAAAGACCAAAAACAGCTTTTCATTTCGTAAATAACACCCGTTTTTCCTTAAGTAAATATCAGTTATTATGTTCAAGCAGATTTCAAAAGTTAATGGATATCATTTGTCGGAATTTTGGCGAAACTGGATTACCAGATGACACCTTGCGACCATCTGATAGGTTTTCAGGCTTGCAATGACATCACTGTTGACATCAGTATTGACCCTACAAAACTACCAACGACTCTCGAGAGATTCATTTTAAATCAGAAAGATGAACAACACATCAGCTTCTCCTGCTTCTTTAGTTATACCAAACACAAAAAGCGAATATAATCCTCACGAAGTGCTCGTTGTCATCCATGTTATCGTGCTAGTTGTCCTCTGTCTGGCAGCCATTGTAGGAAACACCGTTGTGATCGATGTTGTTTTTCGCGATCGAAGACTTCATATACCTACGTTTTACTTCGTCGTGAACCTCTGCGTAGCAGATATCCTTACCGCAACCATCTACATTCCCTTGTATATCGTAGGTATCGTGGAAAAGAGATGGATTTTTCCCAAAGCCATCTGTCAAGGTCATGTATTTCTCATCAGTTTGGGGATAAATGCTTCTCTCATAACACTCAGTTTTATCAGTTTTGATCGATTTCTGGACATTGTCTTCCCATTTACGTAAGTATTCAGCTAAACACGTTTATATGGGGCTCAAAATAGGATAGCTAAAGAAAATTAACTGAAAATATCTGTATAGAAAAATTGACAGATAAAGCATAGATAGAAAGATAAATGTACTGCAAGTCAAAGTGTCTGAAATGTGAAGTCAAGAGTGACACTTCAAATTCAAAGACACAATTAAAAATCAGAAGTCAATTTGTTCATTATAAACAGCCATTGATCGTTTAAACCTCAAATTCTAAACTGTATCAACATTTTCTTCTGTATCTGGTTACCTTATGGACCTTAATTGGTGTCCCTAATCCCAGCTAAGCCAAGGGTACACCTCTTTCCTTGCGTCATTTTTTACGGCACTCACACCCAGATAGATTCCTACACGAGGGACCAGCCTGTGATTCCGGTTATGATACTTCCGGTTTTGATACAGCTGCAAGCTAACAAGCGATTTTTTTGGCAAGTTGTTGCTCAAATCTACCAGTCGAAGTTCCTTTAAGTGCAATGGAAAAAGATTGAAAAGCATTTTGTTACCACCTTCTCCCCCCTTTCACCATAGGCTTAGTCTTTGAGGTTAAGAGATTTTTTTCAATATTGAGTAATAATGGCTAAAAGTGCCAAAAACTAGCCCCCTGTACAACTTTTGATTCAAATTTTCGTTTTGGATTAACACTCAAATTCTATTTTTATCAGTTAAGAAGTGATCTAGTACTAAGATACGTTGCCTGTTTAATTAGAACACTGAGTCTTTTGAGTTGTACAAAACGGTGCCGGTTGTATGTCCTGTATTTTTTATTCAAATTTAGCAACTTTCAAGCTGGACGTAAAGAATTATATGGCAATTGAGCGAAAGACTGCCTAAAACCCATTTTCGATTAATTTTTCACTTTGGATTAACACTTTTATTCAACTTTTATTAATCAAAACCGCTTACAAATAACCTAAACTTTCTGATAGTAATAAAATTAGCTTTGCACAACAATTATTCTTTAGCTGAATAGTTTTTGTTGCCCAGTGCTTGAACGTGAAAAACATCTCCTCTTAATTTGTAAAAATATTCAGCGGTTATTTACAAAGGAACATAAGAACTTCTTCACGAATTGCTTATCAATTGCAAGTATTCATTAGTTCTAGAATTACCGGTACCGGTGTGTGTAAAGTAGCTATTCATATGTTAATATTATATAACCCAAATGACTTCCATATAAACATATCAAACCACTACAATACAGAATCGATCGACCAATGCCTTTGTTAAATTTTTATATTATTTTTGTGGCGATTTCTTGGTGAGCCACTGGACATGGAAACAGAGTTTTATGCATGACCTCAAATACATGCGTGTCGCTCTCAGTTGCACCTGTTTATGGCAAACATGATCAAATGACCAAGAAATGACCAAGTATATATTTTGGAATGAAGAAGAACACAAAATAAAGTAGCATTGATTCTCTATCTGGCCTCTTATTTGGAACACTATTCCTATTCCTATATATTTTTCTTTTTCAAAAACATTATTTTTACAAACAATTTTACAATTTTGTTATTATTGTATTTTGATAAAATATTATGCATTTTCCATATTTGCGTGAATACAAAAAACATCGAATAACATATATATTTAATAGTGTTTAATAGTGTGAATGTTAATCGTAAAACCCCAGCTAGTTATAATTAGTATTATATTTTCTCCTTGTTTATTAGATCCATCAGTTTTAACTTATGTTTCCACCCGTCCACTTATATAATACTACCTTAACTAGCCTCAGGGATGATGTAAGCAAATACTTCGCATTGGATCGATTCCCGGGGATGGATTTTAAAGCGACTTTTAGCGCAAATATTTTTGTCTTGAATGTAGCAGAAGCAAGGAAACAAAAAAAATCTTCCCAAAATTGAACATTATTGCGCGCACCATTTTCAAATGGTAGGGTAGTTGCGATTGATTAATTGCTGTATAGTAATTAACGACATTCATAAATTTCATACGTCAACATGAAATGCGCAATTAATTATGGTAAGGCGCACGATCTGATAAATGATCTGAAGTTAAATCCCAGCCAGACGTCTTTACTTAAACGCAAGAACAGAAGCCGCCGACAAAAACGGTAGAACCTTCTGGTTTAAGCAAACAATAGCAAAACTGGAAGTCAGTGAGTCAGTATAAAATGAGGTCATAGTGAAAAAGTAGAAAATGAGAATGAAATTATAACAAGAATTACAAGCACTTAAAGTAAACACAAGGGCCATTGAAAATGTTATTATTCCATTTCTTTTTGTCCCTTGAGCACTTTTTGGGCACTGGTTGAATTAAACATAAACTTTAGTTTTTTTAATAATTTTTATCCATCTTGTTTCAGTTATCTTTTAAAGATGACATCAAGGCGCATGCGCCTAATGATTGGATTCAGCTGGGTTCACTCAATCTTTTGGGCGCTGGGTCCTTTGATTAAATGGAGCGACTATATATACGACCAAGCGTCCAACACTTGTCGTCCTAACTACAGCGCGAATGACTGGAAGAACAAGTCTTATGTGATATGTTTGGTCACCCTGTGCTTTGCCCTGCCAATCTTGGTCATGTTTTATTGCTATATCAGGATATTTACTGTCGTGGAAAAACACACCAAGGACATCAGTGAACAGATTTCCTGCTCTGTTGCCTCTATTGCCTCGATTGACATTAGCCCTAAACATAGTCCCAAAACCATTGCTAAGCACAGCACTAAACTTGACAGCAGTCCAACCCACAGTCCCAAACTCAACGCCAGTCAGAATCTTGTGAATCTCGAGGTGCCGGCTGAAGTTCCGCATGAAGTCCGCAAGACCAGAGATTTGCGGGCTCACAAGATGATTTTAATGATAACGGTGATCTTTATCATCTGTTGGGTTCCCTATAGCATAGTAGCCATGCAACGAATGGTGACAGAAAAAACCGCGGATTCTTATTGGTTAGTCAACTGCAGCTTAACTTTGGCCTTGCTCAGTACTGCGGTTAATCCATTGGTCTATTCCATAAGAGATCGTAGATTCAAAAGAGGCTTTAAAAAAGTCTTCTGTGCTAAATTTTGGAAATCACCAAATTCACCATTTAATTTGTAGACAAGAAATTGTGGAGATATTTATTTCAATGAATCTGGACTGTGGTGCAAAACAGAGCAGGGGGAGGGAGTCCCTCCCCTTGTCCTGCTACAAAACGAGACTTGCAGTACGTATTCAAACTTTGCTGCCCCACCCACCATCCCACTCTACTATTTAGTAGCACACTTAGGCAATGGGGATTTTGCACACCTTGCGTGACATCACCGTGTATTTTAAATTTTAATCTAACAAAAACGAAAATTTATGTGTGGCCGAAGTTGGTATAACAGCTTGCCCACCACCGAACAAACTTCGTCAGCCTATAACTTTGGCGCTATTCATCGCGAAACTACTTCAAAATTTCAACTTTTACTAATTTTGGTGTTCTTTTCAAATATTTTTGTTCTTGTTGGATTAGAATTTAGAATGTCACTGTGTGCACGCAAGGTGTGCAAAATCCCCACTGTGGGTGCCAATTGTGGAAGGAGTTCTGGGAAAAATGTATAGAAGCAAGTCCTCCTAGGTAGAGATTTCACAAGTACCTTCGCTATGCAAAAGGGTACAATTTTCTTTGAAAGGGAAATAAGTAGGGATACCTTTTCTCTCAAAAACAGTACACCTAGGGTAAGGGTTTCGATTACAGGGCATAGCTTCCCCTCTATGAATGTAAATTTGTACCCTTCTCATACTTGCACCAGCCAGTCACAAAAGTGATCGAAAATCATTGTAAAGGTGCTGTTATACTGCAAAACTTTATTTAATGCTAATATATATTTGCTATTTGTAAATAGTCTGTACTCCAACTATGCACCTTAAATGCAAAAATGAGTACTTAAACTCAGATAATACTACAGTGCCGAATTATACTAGCTATATATAGCAACAGAAGGAAAATATCAGACTGCATGGCAACATGTTTGGTCCATAAATTTATTTATCCTGTATTTATAAATACAGCTAAGGTAAATACCATCAGATTGAGCTTAGGGAGTTGTTTGGATAAAGTTTAGGTAACCGAAAACTAATCAAGGCGTTCATTTCCTTTATATACAATTGTTGGGTTTTATCTGATGTCACGCATCAACCTCAAAGGAATTTTCATCAGTTCAAGACAAGTTTTCAAATAGACTATTCTCTGGTTGAGAGCACATGGTGGTCATAGAATCATTTGATACAGACAATGAGATTCATCATCTGTTTGAAAGCTAGCAATACATGTTGTTAGAGTACTCGATCATGTTGGTATTCAGAATTCCTAAGTACCCACAAAAACTTGATATCCACCTAGTTAACTACATGCAGTTAGCCAAGTGTGAACATTATTTATAAATATCTGTGTAAAACACAAGGTACAGTAACCATGTATTTATAAATATATTCATCAATAATCATTAATGGTGTCATTTGATTACTTTTGTGTTCAAACATTTTATTTTAGCCCCGGTAACCTGCTTTGCAGACTCCATTTTTAGGCTCAAAAATATTGCCAAATTTTAGAGTATAAAAAATTGAGTCTGTAAAGCAGGCTATAGCCCTTTTCTGCAACTTTTTCTTCAACATTACACACAATATACTTTCTCCCTTTTAATGACAACGTAATTCAATTGTTCTCGAACAATTGCAATGTTTGATTTCAATAAAGTTATTATTGAAGTTATTGTTATTTAATATATTATAGTTGCGCTATGTACACCGCCCGGCCCCCACAATAGCTGCACACAACAGTTGTATGTTTAGGGTTGAATTCTACATGTACTTCCTCTACTAAATGTTCTTGTACAAGATTCAAAAAGCAACTACAAAACTTCACAACCATCCTTTTTCATTTTTATCAAAACGTTCATTAAAAAATCTAAATATTGTTCATCTATGCAATAATTTTTGTGAAAAGGCATAAAATAGGAAAATCATTAATTAAGACATTAACATACACCCATGGAGAGATGGTACATGCACTTTAACCAATCAAAGCGTGTATAGTAGCTACTGTTCTCATTTTTTGTCCCTACTACCAAAACTTTCTCATATCATGTTCAACATTTCCTTCTCACGGTGGGCAAAAAAGACCTCAAAAACGACAAGGTTCATTTTAATCCAATGAAAATAAGACTTGGCATGAAGACAGTATATGTTAAGGCAACAAAAAGTATGTTTTTTGTTTTTTGATTTTTATGATTTTGAATCATTAATTTTTGAAATGTCAAAAATCCGCTATTTGTGATATTTTTAGTAACAAAATGGCGGATTTTTGAAATTTCAAAAATTAATATCTTTGAATTGAATAATGATATCCGAAATATTTTTTCAGCTATATCTCTGATTTTAAGTGGTCTTTCAGATGCAGTGATCAGATTTGTGTAATTCTGAATTTCACATTTTCGTGGCACGTTCATTATGTCATTTTCCCGCCAAAAATCATGAAAATCGAAAAACAAAAAACATACTTTTTGTTGCCTTAACATATACTGTCTTCATGCCAAGTCTTATTTTCATCGGATTAAAATGAACCTTGTCGTTTTTGAGGTCTTTTTTGCCCACCATGTCTACATACACATTTACCAGTATATTGTCATGGTAACGTGTTGCCTAGAAACGGGCCTGATGCCCTATGGGTATCCTGTACAATTACAAGTACTTCCAGATATAATCCTCCGCTGAACAATTCCCATCACTATACTACATGTAAGGTAAGTTACAAAGGTTAGGGTCACTGGCACCTTGCGTATTGTTCACAGACAGGTAAAGCGATGAGATTGTTTTATATGGGTATAAAATCAGGTCTTAACCAGTTCAAGCAGGTCTTGAGAACAGGTTAAACTGGTTCCATTTCTAGTTCAAAGGCATTAGGATCTGGTGCTGACGATGTTCCAAGAAATGATGCATGAAGGACGATGACAAAGAATGATGCTCCTGGAGAAAAAAGTATTAGTCAGAGAGCTGATTACAAAATCTGATGATTTTATGGAGCCCTTTAAAAAATAATATACATAACAATTATTAACTAGGGGGGTGGGGTCATCATGGTTGGGGTGCCATGGCAATGGGGCATCATGAACATCATTCATACAAATTAAATAGTCATCTTCCATTCATGGGTTAAACAAAAACACTAGAAGGTACAGATAGATGCAAATTCTGCCCTGACATGATCCATGAACTTTGGCCAATCATATGAGACACACTAATTGAACCTATATTAACTGGACTTCCTTGGGAAATTGACAAGTGGCTACAGGGCCCCTGAAAAGAGGTTGGCCAATTAATACAATAAGTAAACTATTCTTAAGGACTTGGATGAAGTCCTGGCATCTTATAGAGGTTGGTTGCTTAAGAGGTGGCCCTAGTATTTGCATATACATGGTTTACTTGGTTTTATAACCAGCTCATGATAATAATCTATATGTAGTCTCTTTTACTACCACTTGCAAGCTTTCCAGGATATTAATCAGGTACTTATTATTAGTTTTCCACCTTGTAACACATCAGTCACTTACCAATTATCCAAAAGACGGTAGAAGTGGCAGAGGCAAGGAATAGCAATGGCAAGCAAAGTAACGCTATTAATCCATACTGCTCCATTACTGTAAACTCACGACCTGAAGAATGTAGAGCACTACATGAGAAACACAATTTCAGCATTACCAATACCTTCAAAATACTTTTAGCATTAAACACTTATTTCAAGTTTGTATAAATCAATGAGCAAGCTAATGATAGTTATTAATATTAATTGCTAACTTAATTAATTAATTAATTGATAAAGTGATTAATATCTATGTCAAGTTTCATTTATGTCTTGTGTAGTTTTGTACCAATGCAGAATGCTTAATTCAGTAAAAAAGTGTTCCAGTCAAATACTTACCAAGAATTTTAATTTTTTTGCCTTCATTTCTGTAAGTAAGATACCAACATCCACCACCAGCAATAGATATTGCAATCAATAACAGTGGATTGGTTACTCTGTAATATTATAAAAACATGGTTCAACAAATTATAAAATCTATAAAATTATTCCAACAAGATCAAGAGGGTTTAATCATTGGGTTCATTAATGACCAGGAACCAGGCAAATCAGCTGTGAACATGATTTTGCAGGGTTTTGCCCATCTGTCAAGATTGAGAAACCCAAACATTAACTTCTGATAATAAATAACTGCAGTTTTGCTTGGCTGTCACAGCCAAATTCCCCCCATTTATGGACACCCTGGCTGAAGGTGCTCAAAAATCAGAAAAAAATCTTAATTGATTTAGGTAGACAGAAAGACAACAGGAAGAATAGAGAAAAAGAAGTGGGGCAATGTTCAAAAGGAAAAGAATTAAAAGGGAATAGATAAGAAAAATGACAGAGGATGAGTGGGACCTTTTCAGAAATACTGTAAAACTCAAAATTATTATGTAGATACCAATTTAACTTAGTTAAAAAAATATCGACTTGTAACAGCTATAATGTGTCAAATGATTTATGTTTATTATTATTATTCTCAAAAGGATAAAAAATTAAATTGAGGAGGGAATTACAGTGTGGTCTAAAATGAATTTGTTTGTTTTTGACTATAAAACAATAAATTGGAAACTCCAGTCATATTATGGTATAATATCTATAAATTACATGGCAAGAGAGGCCATTTTAATCATCTTAGAGATCATACGAATCGTCTCTAGGAGCTCTTTCTACATACCAAAAGAATGACTAAATATTGTCCACGTCACAAGATTGTATGAGAAATTTGCACGCAGACTTCAAAAAGGATTTTTTTGTTAAAATACAAACCTGAGAGTTTTTATATTAGTTTAAATACCATTATGATTGTTTCTGTAGATATAAAAGTACTTACACGCAATAAACAGTGATAAGAAGAGCGACTAATATGTAGTTGCTTTGATATTCTTCCAAGTTCTTAACAACCCTTCGACCGACTTCAGCGATGCTTTTTGGCTTTGAAAACTTCGACGAGCTCAAAAACTCCCTCCAAGGCTTCATAGTAGCTCTTCGTTTGTTCAGCCATTCCTTGACGATAACCAATTGTGAGGATTTAGTAATCGGAGCGGCCATTTCAATGTCTCCAGTCAGTTCAGTCGTATCACTCTCGTCCGCCATATTTTGTTGTCATTTCCCAATATGACTTACGTCACCAGTAGCTTGCGCAGTACTGGGAATGAGCAGGACATGCAACACCGAAACCACAGGCAACCCAGGCTATTCACTTGTAAAGAAATGTATGTAATAAATATGGCTTACTATACGAATTACTTTTGAAATTGTGAAAATAAAGCCTAGAATATAAGGAAACGACTTTACTCATCGTCATCCTCTCGAAATTTTTCGATTTCAAGCGCTTATTTAAAGCCATTTTAGGTACCCCGTCCACTTTCCCATAAGGTACCTAAAGCTCTGTCCTTCCAACAGGGGACGTACAGGGGGGTCACGGCACGGTTCACGGGAAATAAAAAGACCAAATCACGAATCACGGACAACCATTTCATAACTTTCCAACTAATGAAGACATTCAAAACGGTCTTCAGTAGAAGCAGTCAGCCAGTGAAAATTCACTAGTAGTAAACTGTAACCACATTGGAACTTGGGGCTGATGCGGTTTCGGGACGTTTTAATTGTATCCGGTATTTCGCGGGAAATTTCACTTTTTCACCTCGATATTACCTGGGTTTCAGGCATGGAATCGAATATCGTATTTCAGTTTCCATCGCACTGACCATAACTTATTGACAAAGTGGAGCCACCTGCCGCACTTCGCTTTCTTTGGTGCACAGTGAAAGCCAGTTCTTTCAATTTTCTTTACCAATTTTTATTTGCAACTTGCGACACAACGCTGCAAAAACACAATGATTTGTGTGTGTTCGTTTTACAACAACAACGATCCACCACCCTCGGATCAACTGCAAAACCACCCGAGTTTTGGGCTAAGCTTCAATACGGTACAAGTCTCATAAAACTGCCATAGGGAAAACGGATGATTTCACTTCCGCCGACCTTATTCGCTCCATACATCTACTCAAGTTTACCAACTCTTTATTGGTCTTTATTCAACAAAAGTGTCCAGACATTTTAACACAAAATAATTTATTAAACCATTTCAGGTTCCTATTTACAAGATAACATGTATTTTCTATTGTACAGCTGTATCTTCAAGAGTCTATATTGTTTCCACTTTCCTTGTCTTCTACATCGCTATTACTGTATCGTTTTCTTTTGTGCTTATGCTTCTTGTGCTTCTTTTTGGATTTTTTGTGGTGTTTGTGTGAAGAATGATGCTTTCGCTTGCTATTTCGACTGGTTGATGACACAGAACTGTCGCTGTCGCTCTCTCCATCAATACTGTCGATGATTACTCTAAAATTAAAAATATCCTGGTGACTTACACATACACTATTACTACTACACACAACAGCACCACAAAATGGCGAAAAAAAACATTGGCTGTAACTAATCCTTTGAGAGGGAACTAACATTGGCCCGAGGGGAAAATCTTGCGCAGCATTGGTCTGACCGAGGTAGGAGTTGTGGTTGTAGCAAACATCGTCATTTTAATGACAGTATTCAAATAAATTTTCTCCACGGCGAGATAACGGAAATGGAAACTTTACCTTATCCGAATCACAGACACATGACTCACCGCCCCCTCCCCCTACACCCAATAACTGGGCCGCATTTCACGCGTCACGTCAGTAGGATCGAGACCTCCTTTAGACCCCCGTCTATGTATATGTTATGGTGAGGGTAGTTCTAAGGTTAGGTTTGGGGTTTTATAGTGAGTAAGTTATGTGTTAAGTATAGTTGCAGGGGTGGATCCAGGGGGGGTCTTTTGGTGCCAGGGAACCCCCTTTCTCATCCTAAAAATAAAACATTTTTACTTTGAGAAAGAAAAATATCAAGAACAAGATAAATGTGAAGTGAATCCCATCAGTCTGAGCCCTGGATCCGCCCTTAAGTAGTAAAGACTGAAAAAAAGTTAATTTGGAAAGTATAAACACAATACCTTAAAAATTAAAAACCAGCAGATCATAACATACACGTACACATGAACTCACACCGTAACACTTCATATGGCATACCTTTCATCTACTCGGTCGTGTTTGCTTCTACCGCTGGTCTCACGTTCACGTGACATACTTCGGTCATCACGTGACATGCTTCGGTCATCACGTGACATACTTCCATCAAGTGACATGTGGGTGTCACGAGTCTTATTGTGCAAAGTTTCATCTTCATTCTCACTATCGGAATGCCGCTTTGCCGTCTTTTCGGATCTATCATCCCCACGAGATTTCTTTCTTCTTTGGTCACCATTTTCGTTAACAAGATCCAGGTCACGACCAAAACGATCACGTTTATTTGAATCCCGATCCCGATCAAGCTCCCTATCACGAATGCCACGTTCACGGTCGCGTTTACGACGATCACGATCATATCGATCACGACCGTTACTCATTTCATTACGATCTCTGTCACGATCATCACGATGTCGGTCACCATAATCTCGGTTGCGATAACGCTCGTCGCAATCACGGTCATTAGGTGAATCACGATCATCACGACGACGGTAACGTTCATCACGATCACGTCGAACACGACGATCACGATCTCCATCTGTTTCACGACCTCGTCTGTGCTCACTGTTTTCATAACGTCTCACGCTGCCTTCTCTGTCTCTTGATTCTCGTCTCCAGTCTCTCATGCTACGTTCAGAGCCTCGTTCACTGTATGGCGTTCGGCCTGGAGACAGATCGTCACGGTCCATGTTCTTAAAGGCGTTGCCTGGGTTACGGTACACGTGTAAGAAGTTGCAATTTTTGCCTCTTGGACACTGATTTCGAACGAAAAAACCTAAAAGATTGACACCGGCATTAGACAATGGCTCAACCTAACTAGTCACCTAAAACTGGTAGAGAGGAAAGAAATTGCGCCTTCAACAGTTCTTTATTTACCCAGAGTTAATAACTCGCAGTCGTGTTTGCTCTTGTCACGCAACGCTCCCGCTCGTGCGCGGCCGTTGCGTGACGAGGCTGAACAAGGTGAACAAATACTTATTGACTAAGCGCAGCAAAACATGCCAAGATGAAGAAGCAAGCCAGGCATGCACCACAAGATAAGTTTAGAGCGAGAGCGATAGGAGTATTCAAGAACCCAAAAACGATTTTTCAAGGAGTAGTGTTACCCGATTTTTTACTAATGGTTTTACTGAAATAATAGGTCATCTCCTTCCCTCACTTACATGTAAAGAAAATAGTGAATTTCCCATATCCCATTCAAGCCCTTACGTTTTTTATGTTTTTTGTTGTTGTTGTTAAAAGTATAAATTCAAGGAGTTTTCAAGGAGTTTGAGCAGAATTTCTTAAATTCAAGGGCTTTTCAAGCGCCCTTGAAAACGCAAATGAAATTCAAGGAGTTTTCAAGGAGTTTAAGTAGTAGCACGAACCCTGCGATTAATAACCTGAGTATTAAGCTCTCCCTTAAGCCCGCCGCACACGTTGAGAAACTGTGCGAAGAAACTGCCACGTGAGGCACTTTTCGCATCGTGTGCTCATTTACCTGCTCTGTTTATGGCCTCGCCTAGCCAAAGATGCAACGTCTGCGGCGAGAAATCGTCTGAGCTAAGTGCCTTGCGTGGCAGTTTCCTCACGTAGTTTCCTCACGTATGCGGCGGGCTTTAGCTTTTCCCTCCCTCAGCTATTACGCAAGGCCTCCTTAAGTACATACCACAAATGGCAGGTCTCCATTTAGTAACAGGTGAGTATTCACACGACAATTGTTTACCAGCATACCATCGACCATTGAATGCTGCAAAAGCCTGGGAACACTCCTCTTCACTGAGATAAATACATAACAATATCATCACATTGAAAGATTTAGCAGATAGATTCGATTTTTTCCGTGCGTTTGTACTCTAATACTGTAGATGCACGGATGACATCAAAATGCGGCGAGAACAAAAATTTTTGTTGTTTTCACTGTTGTTCTCACCATATTTTGATGTCCTCTGTGCACCTTTTAGAGTACAAACCATGAAAAAATGGAATCTACTGGTTTTATATATATGTAATATTCATCACAGCATTTCAACCAATCAGAGTGCACATAAGATTTTGTGATGTCAGCTGTGCATTTGTACTGGTATCACACATGGTTCTCGACCAATCAGAGTGCGAGTTATATACCAAGAATTATATAATGCTTGATCATAGACCTTTTTCGAGTTTGATCAAATACCGCTACAATTTTAGACAACAGACGCACAAACGCAAGGTTAAAGAGTCAATTATTTAAAAATACCAGTGAGAAAAACTTAAATTGTTGAATTAAATGAACAGTACAAAAACCGATTTCAATCCCATGGGTATTTCTTGAAAAGGAGGCCAACCCTGCATAATGAGCATTTTGTCTCATTTATCATGCATTCATTCAAAGATTCTTCCATTCATTACGACATTTCTTTCTTCCTTCTTGAATACACAGTATTCACTACCATGCATTACCTTGAAAATTGGACATAGACATTGCCTCTCAAATGTGGTTCATGATTACAACAAACCTGTTGAGAAGAGAGAAAAGTTAAGACAATATAACTTTATGAAAACGCTATGCAATTGTTAAACACAGATATGTTAATATCATTTATTATATAACTATGATGTAATTTTACCAAATAAGGATGAGAGAACTAAGCAAATATGAGGCCATATTACATGCTGTATTACATAGTTGAAAACTGGTTACCATATTATTACACAGAACCATTGGAAAATAGGAGAAACTAAGAAGCAGTTAATATCTAACAAATCCTTTATTAGATATTTTCTTGTGTATTACAGGCTGACATTTTACTCATCGCTCATATTTTGCCTCGCCTTAAGGCTTGGAAAAATATATATGCGACTTGTAAAATATCAGCCCCTAATACACAAGAAAATATCTAATAAACTTGTGGTATGTATTTGCCATTTCAAAATCTGTAAACTGTAATAGGTGTGCTGTGCAGCTAGGTTTTCAAGAGTCATATGGTGTACAAATTAATCTTATTTTACATTAGAATCATCCTCAATGACTTATATACAAAGTAAATTTACTTTGTAATTAAATCTTATTTCTTTACCTTAAACTGTACAACTTTTCCAGATTTCTCAAACTCAGGTAAAACATCCTCAAAAAAGTCTTTGTATCTTTCAAAAGCTTCTTCATCATCAAACTACACAAAAATATAAAAACCTGTAGTTTAGTTTTTTAATTTACAAGCACCAGCAATATATGCAGACTCAGTATTGCTTTTATCACATACAACAGTTTCATCAATAGGTGAATGTCAGCAGTTTACCACTGCCTGTTATCTTATTATTTATATTACATATCTTTATATAATATTTACCTCTAGTCCTGTATCATGGTCAGCTTCATCTAACATTGTCTGTGATAGTTGTATATCTTGGTACATGTGTGGTATTAACAACGTTACACTTGATGACAGACGAGGGTGCACACGTGAACATCTGTGGAAAGTATACCCCAATTGAATAACATTTTTTGGAACAAATGGGAATTGTGAATTTACAATAATCCTTAAAAAGCTACCAAATTGAATTTGCACTTCAACATTTTTTCCAAGGGTACATTTATTTTGAGTGACAGAAAAATACAATTGAGCTTCCAGCATATCATATTTGCAAGAAAGTTTGCTAACCTATCTCCAAACCGACAGGCACCAGTTTTGAGATAAAATGAACAATTCACTGCATCCTAGAAAGAGAACAATAATATATTAGTACAATTCTGACAATGGGACAAAATAAGATAAAACTGGGACCAACCTGTTCTGTTCCATAATTCTGTGATGAAGGTGGGGCAAGGGGATTGTGCCACTGCCCTTCACTGGATGTTTTCTGTACAAGAAATTATTAAAGTTGTGAACACATCATTACAGGTAAAGAAATATATGTAGCATCGTAGTTTCAGATGAATGCTGGTCTCCCAGGAAGTTGATGGTGTGCTCTTTACCCCCCCCCCCCCCCCCCCCCCCCCCTCTCTCCATTTTAAGGGTATTTAAAGCTACTCAAAGAAGCTACACAGAATAGAAAGAAGTCAAAACAACTGTGACTGGGAATCAAACTTGGACCTCTCACTTCAGAAAGCAGCACACTACCCAACTGAGCTACACTTGCTCCTACAATTAAAATTACCTAGCAGAAGAGTAAGGATCTAGGTTGTCTTACCTGTTCTGTAGAAGGCTTTTCAAGTTCTCTGAATACAGCATTCTGTAGTTGGATAAAAGTGGAGTTTGTCAAGGAATGCACTCAGTGTTACTGTAACACAGTTACATGTATCAACAAATATAACAACACAGTCAAAACAACTTTGCACTAGTAAAACTATCAAAACAGCTATCTATAAACTCATTTATACCAACAAAGACAATGTCTGCAAATTATGAAAACTGCAGTTGTTTGAAATGCCTGGCATTGTAGTAGTGGATCCAGCATTTTTCAAAGGGGGGTTCCGTTTCTTAAACCCAACTGTGTATAATACTCTATTGTTTGGTTGATGTTTGACAAAAAAATGGCTTTAGGGGAGTTCTGTGGATTCCTTTGACCCTCCCTGAATCTGCTACTGCATGGAACTTGTAACTGTCGAACATACTATTTGATTGTAAGGAATGCAATAAATTGTATATCTTTATTTTGTACAGCTGTATTTCATTTCAAGGCCTTGTTAAACATGAATATATACAAATATTCTCATTTTATAGAGTCCAACAATATGTGATCAGTAAAGGAATAACAAAATTGTGATAGCAATAAATAAAAGATACATTTTCCAGTCCAAAAACAGAACAAAGAGAAATCCCACTCCAGCAAGGTTGATGGTCTTTGTTGATAATGCTTTAACATTTCTTTCAAGGTTGTGTTGGCAATGTTAAGGATTACATATCATTTAAATGTACTTATAATTGGAAAAGATAGAATATAGAAATCATACATGCATCAAGCAAGTCACAAAGAAGATATACTACGACAACCCATGAGTGACAATACAGGAGTCCAAGGGAAATCAACTCCCAATACAATACTTTTGTTGTTATAGCTTTTCTAATTGAACTTTGCATCAAAAGCTACTGTATACTGTATGACTTGAAGGAATTAACAAAAAGCAATATTGTTCAATTCATGCAACAATACCTGTAGATTTTTACCAATTTTGCAAGGATAAAGTCCCAATTTACAAAGTAGATTCTAAAGTACTGTATTTCCAATAATGCACCCAATATACTGTATATATTAGAGACTGAGCTTTTTTTTACACTGAAATATCTTGAGGATTCAATTGTTAATTTAAAAAATTAATTTGTTTACAATATATTGATTTGTGGATATATTTAGCCAAGCAAAAATTGTCCCAACATCTTTATCACCTCTTTTTCTTGAATTTCTTGTTTTTTCTTTTCTTCTTTTTCTTTTTTACTTCTCTGCTCTTCTTCCCATTCTTCCTTGATTCTTCTCTAAGGAGGAAAAACATCACAAAATGAAATGTTATTTGACCAAGGCTTTCTGTGAAAGATATATAATTAATAACACAGGAACCAAGTCTTTGAATGCATAGGATATCAATGGTCACACCAAATCAATCACATACATTTGTTATGCATACTAAACTAATGAGAGTCATACATGTATAAGAAATGTATGCAATTCAATATTGGCATGACCATATACATGTAACATGCACTGATTATCAGTGAATATAACTGTTATATTTGTATATGTATGAATGTATTTACCTCTTGTTCTAGTCTCTCTCGTTCTCTCTTCTCTTCCTTTTCTTTCATTTTCTGGAAAGCAATCTGTGCCTGTGCTTCTCTTTCCAGCCATACTTTTTCCTGTCTTTTACTGAAAGCAAATATACAAAACATTAAAAATAATAATAATAATAATAAATAAATACATAAAGATACTTCAAACAAGTGCCAAGTGGCTTATATTACATAATAATAATAATTTTATTAATGTCTCAATATTCTAACTGAGCACTGGTGCCCTACTAATTGGGGAGACAAAAATTTTAACACCTGTTGTCTCTGACAAAGTACATGTACCTTTCTTCCTCTTCTTGCTTCTGTTTCCTTTCTAATGCTCTTTGTTTTGCCTCTTGCTTTGCTCTGTATATAGGGTCATTTTCAAGTCTCCATTTTTCTAAAATGATGAAATTGACATGACATTAAAGAAACAAAAATCAAGACAGAAATGAAGAAAGGGAATCATCAAAACAACAAACATATATAAAGCCTCAAATACAAAGAAAAAGGATCTAAAGAAAAATACAGAAAAAGAAGAAAAGCAACAACATCAACAACCGGTAACAGTAAACTAGATGGACAAGATTCAGCTAAGTATTAAAGTTAAACTTCAAAAGTGTGAGTTCTAGAATAATAATTTGACAACTAATACCTTGTTCTTCCAGCTGTTTTCTCTGTTCTGCAAGATGCTGACGCTTCACGCGGCGTTTTTCCTTTTGAAGGAGGCGCCTCCACTTCTTATGACTGGAAAAATACACAAGGTAAGCTTACTCAGACAGCAAGCAGCATGCAATTTTATTCGCACTCTCAATTAATGTGATATTTGCACACAGAATTGCTCCCTAACACTTCAATAACGTTTCCTGCTACAAGAAAAGACATTTTAAGATATCAATTTATAATTCTCATTCATCAAAGTACCTTAACTTTGTCTGTTTTTGACCAGTTTTTGACTCATCTTTATCTTCTTCGCCTTCTTCGACGGCCATGTTGGATTGACTCGAGTGAGACTGGACTGGTAACGAGACTTGTCACGAATACCACAGGAAGACCAAGAAGACCAGGTTTGAACAAGGGGGGTTTGGATGAAGTGATAAGGAGTTCACTGTTCCCCAATCAAAAAACAAAACAAAACAAAAACAAAAACAAAAACAAAAACAAAAACAAAAACAAAAACAAAAAAACAAAAAACAAAAACAAAAAAAAACAACCAAAAAAAAAACAAAAAACAAAAAACAAAAAACAAAACAAAAAAAAAACAAACAAAGAAGCAAGCAAGCAAGCAAACCAACCAACCAAAGACATCATTTCCTAACCAATCATCAGCTTTGGGGTTCTTTATAAAACGAATCCCCTACTCAAAATCTTTGATCCGCCCCTGTAGGGGGTACATTTATCACGCATTATATCGCAAGGTAACGCATTGAGTAATTATACTATAAACTTTATCATCTCTTGAGAGTTTTGATTTCAAGAGGATGAGATTTCCAAACTACCGATGAAGTGCATGAAACCTGCGAGTTATTTTGTGGTCTGAGATTATTTTAGCCTCTACGAGGGAGTTCAAAATATAGTATTTGTAAGGCTGGAAAAACGCAGGGACCGGGTGTTGGTGTCCACTTGTGATGTCTGCTCCTCCCCAGTCCCAGTCCCCCTCCCCTTTCCCCGCCTTACCCCTCCCCTCCCCTCCCCTTTCCTTGAGAGCCAACAACGAAGGCTAGTCTGTTTACGGCCGGGAGGGTGGGCGGCCGGTTACAAACTGAAAACGTTCAATGCAAAATATATTGTTTTAATTGCTTTGTTTGTTGATAAAATTAGTTCTCTTTTATAACCAAGAAAGCATATATATACTGTACATGAAATATATTTCCTTTGTAAAAATGGACAGCGGTCAGCCGTCAGCGGACTTTTGAGCCGGAAATAGCAATAATTTGATGGAGCACAATGAGCATATTTACAAAATCATATCAAAATGATTATCGAAATTAAAAATATCTTCATGAGAGCGAAGTGCTTCTGCTCTCATCTCTCATAAGAATACCTTGAAAACCATAACACTTCTATAAATACATTTTTTTTACTTAGAATTTCCATACTCATAGTAAATCGTTTTTGAATTTTGTTTTGATATCTATATGCAAATAAATTCCTAGAAAACCGAGCTTGTTCGTTTCTCTTTGCTTCTCTTGCTTCCTCGTAGTCCAAAACTTCGTCTCAATGCTGATGTTCTTTGAATGAAACCCAAAACACTGTCTTTGGTGTCTTCCTCTTTGATGTAATCAGCACTGGACTACCGCCGGTGGTAATCTTAGAGTCGGTGATGGCGGCGACTTGAGGAAATCTGTTTGAGACGACGAGCGACCAAGAAATTTTTCTCTCTTCTCTATAAGAAAGAAGAAACAAATAGAATGTTAAGGCCTGGACACACGGTGCAACTTTTCCTGAAACATTTGCTGAAGCATCGCGCGCAACACGGTTGCACCGTGTGTCCACCACTGAAACATCTTGTGCAATGTTGCGCACAACAGTTCTGGACAGTTGCAGAAGTAGAACTCAATCCTACTTCTGCGGCTGTTGGGCGCAACGTTTCGCGAAACACTGCAATGGGTGGACACACGCTGCAACATTGTGCTGTGCGCGATGTTTCAGCAAATGTTTCAAGAAATGTTGCACCGTGTGTCCGGGCCTTTATAGATTAAACTGATGTAGATTTAATAAACATGGCAGCTTGCAAATCTCCGATAAATACCGATACCCTATTCATCTATTTCAAAAAAGGTTGTCGTACGAGAGGCCTCAAGCCCACGTGACTAGACCGAGCGTCACAAGCGTTTTTTCAAAATCAGAAAGGCAAAGGACCAGAATACGATTTGTGTCGCTCTTTCGCAGCCGGACTGAACGAGAGTTATGTCCAGGTGTGATGCAGGCCACGGACCCCAGGAGTGAAGATCGCGTACCGATATTTGGTAACACTGTATGGACACTCCACATACAGTACAAATGTACCATATTATAGTCAACAATCCATACAATATGCAAGTTTACTCTATAAATGTACTTCAGCTGCTGTATCATCTAAACTTAGCATCGCAATGCTTTAATTAATAGAGAGATTAAGAATCACGTAAGCGGCAAACGGCAGAGAGGATCACGTGACTTACTTTTTTCGCGTCTAGCGTTGCGCGTTTGGCACTCAAACGAGAGAGTTATTTTTCACGTTTAGGGCAAACGCGAAATGACTCACCCTTGCCTTGAAACGACAACGCCAGACGCGAAAAACGCAGGTCACGTGATCTTCTCTGCCGTTTGTCGTTTCCCGTTTACATGATGTTGATATCAGACGTAAAACGTAACGAAAGTACAGTTCCGTTTTGTACCGTAGACGGTTGGTTAATGTCTTACTGCAATGCTTGATTTACAAATAATGCCTTTCTTACCCGCTGCTTTTCTGCCTTTAAAAGAAGAACTCGCAGACCTCATGACAGCCCGTCTTGTGCTCTGAGATATCGCTAAACCTGACGAACAATCGACAAGTTAACAAAGATTGACTGCGCTAAACGGCAAGGGGCGTTTGCATCAGTAAAGAGAACAAACACAAATTTTGAAGCTTGTGGTGGAAATGGTCGTTACATTAATCATGAGAGCAGCAAGTGATAACATCTGCGTATGTCTCCAAATTCTATTGTCTTGGACAAATGGATAATTTTGAAAGGATTATTTCTAGCTGTTCGTACTTCTGCACTCGACTGTCATGCTCCAAAAAACTTTGGTGAGACTATATACGACTCTCTTTATGAGAGAGGTTAGCCCTAAGCCAGGTTAAAACCGCAATTAATTGAGGCCACTTCCGTCCAGCGGTTCGTGCATACTCGTCATGTTATCACTTGCTGTTAATCATGAGTGGATAACGATTTACCTGATTCTGCTTCTTCATTGGCCTTCATTTTCTCATTCTCAAAGGCTGCTTTCCACTTTTCTTTATCTACAGGTTTTTTGGTGAAGACAACGGTCCACTTGGAGTCAGTGGCATTATATACTCGCCATGCGTTGTTGAGCGGTTCGTTCTTGTGGGTTTCTATAAAGTGAAGCACATTAAAGTGAGCTGTGAAAACATGGCGTTTAAAAAATAAAGAATAAAATAAGAAATAAAAAAATTAAAAATAAAAATAAAAAATAAAAAGAGAACGAATGTCAAATGTCCCTGACTAGCTTGTCCTTCCCCCATTTTGTAAATTAAGGATGAAAAACCCTTCATAGCTAGAATGTATGGTCAATGAAGACATTGACTGGTGCATAAGTTGAAGCATAGACTGAATGACGGATAAATAGTCGCTTACGGTTTCCCAAATAGGTGAAATTTTCTATGAAAGATTATATAATTAAAGATAAGTGTTTCCACCTCGGCAGCCTTCACGCTTAACGTACAACACTTGGTTGATCCCTCACCCTCCCCCCCCCCCCCCGAGTCTAGCACGTGCTACGGTTTACCTTCACCGTCCTCTAACCACTCCACTTGAGCCAAATCCATGTCTATTCTGCCTTTGTACTGATAAGCCATTCTTTCTAAGGATATCCTGATAGAGCAAAGGTAATATAAGTACTCTTCATTTACGGCTGTTGCAGAGTTCTATTTATTATATTTCAGATCTGTAGCGCCCCTTCCAAGGAAAACTTCATAGCGTTGACCGACGCAGTCTCCTATTATCATTTGCTTCTTAGCTCAGTTCATACTACTAAAACCAAGTCCATGATCTGTTCTACTGTACTATTGTTATTTTCTATACTGACATTTGTACCTTTTTACAGTAAATCAGTTGATGATCAAACAAAAAGCACACACGCTCTTGTGTCGTTCCGTTGAATACTTTGTACACTTCGCCTGAATGAATTAACTCTGAACTTCGTTCCAATACATTTTCTCCCTGTAAGATAAGAAAGATTTTACATTTAACTTACTCGTTACTGAGTGTGATCTGGTGTTCTCTGTAGAGTTAGAACAGCACTCAGTAAAACATAATAAGGCACACAAAAGCGGCAGTTCATACTGACTAGTCAGACCAGTCCCTTGTGTGCGCGTAGAAAACCAACCAACAAATCAACAAGCAAGCAAGCAAGCAGGCAGGCAGGCAGACACTGATAGATCTATTAACAGCTACCTTGAATCTAAAGCTATATGTATAGCAATTGATGTCTTTTACTTCATATCCTGCCTTTATTTCACGCGCATGCGCAGTAGCAATCTAGTCATTAGCTTACCTCCCAGCCTTCAATTGTACTTTGCCATCTTGCAATCTTACTGATGTTCTCAACTTTTCGTTTTCTTTCGTTGATCAGCGCTGCGACGTTTTTCATGGACTCCAGTGCTTGTCTGACAGGTTCATAGTCCTTGTGGGTCTTATGAGTATGTTTTAGTAGCTCCTACAGGAAATCAAAAGATTATTGTGTAGGTACAACATAATCTCGTTAAAGAATTGAACTTTTTAGGCTCTTGTTAAAAAAGATGCCTTTTCAAGTTTACCTGGATTTTAGTGTATGTATCGTAGCCTTAGAGTGTTGTCAGTTAAAGGTAAAAGAGGCGCGCCCTAAAACACACCCATGCAGCTTTGAAACGCAAATTTCTCTCCAAAACGAAGCTCGCGCGTATAAACTTTCTCAAAAATCGTTGAGATCGGACATTTTGGAACGGTCGATTGCCGGAGACTAAACTGGTCATTTTAGCGATTTCATCTCGGATAGTCCATTTCAGATTTTCCATATCAACATATCTTTTTCACTTAAATAGTTGTATAAACTCTACGCAAAATGAACCCATCAAAAAAGTCCTGTCAGCCTATCAACTTAATAGATGACTTTCAAAAATGGCGGCCTAGTACATGAGAACGAGGCCACAAAAGCCTTGTTACCAGAAGTAAGCGTGGTGACACTTCTACTGCTATCAAAGACGATGTGTTCCTATTCCTTTTGAAATAACTATTTTCTGTGCATTTTACAGGATGAACTTATTTGATGCCATGACGATTTTTGAGGCCTTTCTGGCCTCGTTCTCGCGAACAATGAGCCCGCCATTTTTGAAAGTCGTCTATGCTTATCTCTAGAATTTGACGGTAGTACTAAAATGACGATGAACTTACAGCTAATTGTAAGGGATACTTGCAGATCTTCTGTACTGGTTGCAGTAAAAACCCATCTAGTGCGATGTTAATCATGTCTTGTAAAAGTCGACAGGCCTAGAATAAAGACCAGAATTCATTAAAACAGACTCCCTTTGGTTTTTCAAAGACTAACCGCTGACCAGCTGTACTGACCTCAAAGAAGTGTTTGTATTTTGCTCTTTCATTTAACATCTTGAATTCCGCAATGGCTTGTGGGTGGTTGTTACAGTATTCAGAATAAATATTGAAGCCTTGTTTCTGTGGAGAAAAGAGGAAATTGAACATAACTATTAAGATATAAATCACATAAAGGGCTTTGGTGCATCGGTTATATACTATAACAAAATTGAAATTTAGAATTAAGAAAGAATACGGTTGTGATACTGTAATCAAGATGAAAACTTTTCGGACAGTACGAAACCAACATGTCTTATTGAAAACCAAGCAACAAGTCGTAGAGAACGCATCATCTTGACGATGTGACAAAATTTAGTGCAAATTCGCGCGCGCGGAACAGGTCTCTTGAACCTGTATAAGGGGTGGGTTTGTATTGCTACGACCTGCTGCCACGATATAATGCAATTGGGACGGAAGTCCTGTTCCTTTCTCCTGTCATACCCATTTCTTTAGTTTTTCGATTGTCTTGTTATGTGTGTTATTTCAGTTTTTCTAGTACTGTGAATTTGTGACAAATTCATTAAACTAAACTAAACACTAGCAGTACACATCGCAGCGCGTCCAACATTATTCTGTGTTGAGACCTACAATCTTGGACATAAATGTTAAGAAAAAAGTGGCATTGTCATGTCCAATTCAAAATAGAAGCGTCTCCCACTACGATACTGTACGCTTTCTTCGCCTCTACCCCCTGGATCAATGTTGCAGGCTGAGGCCTGATGCTACCTGGGGCCCAGGTAGCATCTGGGCCCCCAGGTGGTCAACATTGTGTTGGGTGGGGGAGGGGGAGGGGTGATTTTGGCTCCAAATGTGAGGTAACGCACGCATTTCTTCCAAAACAGAAAAATTCTTAACCCTTTTTGTCCAAGATTGTAGTATAAAACTATTCTCGGTGTTTATTTCAGTGTCCTTGGGAATCCAGGGCGATGGCGTGATCGAATAGAAATGAGCAAATAAACAAACAAACAAACAAACAAACAAACAAACAAATAAACAAAAAAATATATGAATAAATAAATAAACTATTTCGATTCAAAACTGATGTGACTTACATTCTCCAAGAACACAGAGCCTATCTGAGTAGCACAAGGGTCTCCCTTCATGTAACATTTCTTCATCTGAGCCAGCAATTTCTGGTGAAATGTGTAGATTTCTTCGATATTGGAAAACAACAAATAAATCTCTTCTTCTGAAAACATTTCGTTTCTCTTCTGAGCCTGACGCAGATAACCCTAGAAAAAATAGACCGTTTAAGACAACTATATAAAGTATTTGAGTTAAAACGCCCGCTTTTTGGCTAGCCACCGTAATTTATATATAGCCCTAACAAAGAGACGCAAAAGCCTTAAAAACATTTTACAAAAACAAAATAAAACGGTCGCTTATCTATGTACTGTAATATAAACACTCTCGGAGATGTCGAGAGCACTCGAAAAGCACTAGAGAAACACTCGACTACGCCTCGATGAAGCCCCCCATGGCCAAGCTTAAGCCTTCTCGTGCTCGATCTACAACTCCTTGCCTGTTTATATCACAGTATGGAGATACCCGCGCGTTTCATGTTCTTTAAAATAAAAATCGCAAACAAGTTTCAACTAGTTCTTCGTTTTGGACTTCTGCATAACTCGAGAGCATTATCCAATAACCAATCAAAGCACAGGTTCTATCACTTCTATGCGAGCCAATCAAGTCTTGTGTTAGAAATAGTGATTGATTTACCTCTACAACATCTTTCAGGTTTTTAACGTAAGATCTTTCTGTTTCTAGAATTTCGTTCACGACTCTTGTTCGTACCACATCTTTTGTCAACATTCCCTCATTAGTGAACCTTCTTGTTCTGACTGGTGCAGCGAGATGGTTTTCTAACTCGTCTAGTGTTTGTTGCACACGAACCTGACAAACAAAGTTGTTTTTACATTAGGCTACATTTATACAATTCAGATAAATTTGAGAGCGAATCTTTCCCTGTTTTCGCCAATGACAGCCATATTGGCAAACAGGAACAAACGTGCAGTCAAATTTGAGAGCGAATCTTTCCCTGTTTTCGCCAATGACAGCCATATTGGCAAACAGGAACAAACCGGTGCATGCCATAACAATCCGAATAGAGAATAACATACATGTAATTGTAATATCGGAGTTCATTAACTGTGTAGCAATAAATTAAGCGTGATGGCGTTTAGACAGCTACAACAATTCTGTTCAAGTACCGGCCGTTTTTCACACAAATTGAATTCATTACTGTCTTGATATTCTCAAAGGGATCTTAAAATCTCAATATAAAATATCTTAAAATCTCAATATAAAATGATTCTTAAAAATTATAGAAGGGGACCCGAAACGTCATCGGACTTTGAGATTGTTCGTGCGCGCGCGGAGTACGTGTTAATTTCGCATGATTTATAGCTACACAGGGAAACCCGGAATGTGACTTACCCGAACAAACGGCGCGGGAAACCAGCCCATTAGTTCACCAACCTGACCAAACCACCAATCAATGTTAGTCATGCTAATAACAGTGATGATGTCACCAGCCTTGAAACTCAGCTCTTCAGGGTCCATAGTCACGTGATCCCACAATGCTTCAGCGAAAGCTTCTGGAACGTCCATGTCCTGGAACACAGTAATAACATGGTAAATAAAAACTATAAATAATTTTGGTCCGGAGGGAGGGGGAGGTGCTGTCATTGTAAGTGGAATAAGAGGAACGGACGGTAGCTCGACAAATTACAGCAATTCACTTGACTGAACGCGCGCCAATCTTGTCGATTTCAAGACATGTTGGATTGTAAAATGTGTTTGAATGTTTAGGTCAGCCCAACGTCAGTCGATGTGTTTGGTGAACGTTATTGTGTTTTCATTTTGGAAGGACAACTTTGACAGTCCAAACATACTAATTGTTGAATTGATCGTTTTAAAACGGACAAAATCTGAGGGCAGCGCGCTCAAGTGGAAATGGCTGTATAAGTGTACGTGATACAGAATAATGGATTAGTAAAGGGAAAATACGGTTACAGTGACCTTCTTTCCTAAATGACGTAAAAACCTAGAATACGTATGTCCGGTCTCTTCAACGACGAACTGGTAGTCATTGACAGACAAATTCCAATTTGCCGGGGGTAGGGAAGGAAGGGGCATTAATTCGCTTTCTTTCCCTGCTCCCCCTCTCGCCAGTTCCCTCACAAAGGGCCTGACGGTCGTCTGTAGTATGAAACTAAAATCTCTTTTACAAGATTGATGCTCTACTGGGGGAAGAGAACACTCTACTCTTAGTTCGGTAGGTCCTTCATATATGGTACATTATAATGGGTCCTATTGTATATAACATAATAATAATAGTATTTCGTTATATACAATAGGACCCATTACAATGTACCATATATGAAGGACCTACCCTTAGTTCTACCACAGAGATTTACTTGGAGTCGACCCTATGTGTGGTCGGCAAAGGAAGGGATGAACTGAGGCTGTAACAGGAACATGTATGCTCCTGATATCCGATGTGCTCATGATATCCGACAAATTGACTGAGAGAGGGTGCCAGATCTGTAGTCCAATTGCGAGATATGCTTCACCTGCCACATACAAAGGAATTAGAACGAGGCAATGTGCTAAAACGTTTGTCTTGTTACGAATGTTTGAGCTTTATGCACGTAGCCTCGTCTTGAATCCTTTGTATGTGGCAAGTAATGTATATCTCGGAAGTCGTTTGTATTGATACACAGGAAGACCAACTCTCAGATCTCAAAACATGATTTGATTTGCAATAACCTCATCAGGGCATTGAAAATCCGGGAGCTCACGAACCCTTTAAAATCAGACAAAAATATTGAAACCATGTCTAATGCCAGGAAATTAGCGAACAAAAACAAAACCAAACAAGCTGAGATAAAACTGAAAAACTTCTTCAAACAAAGATGACAAGATATAAAGTGAGAGATAAAGGTCATATTTATAGAAGAACAGACAAAAATACACAGGCATGACTCGTGACAGAGACTTTCAACACGGTCCAATAAACGCAGACGTCACTTTCTCGTCCCGTGAAATATTAACAGTAAAAATTATATTAGTTTACATTCCAAGTTGTGTCAAGTTAGTATAGATACTGTATTGCCGAGTTGGGACATTGCCAACAGGAAGAAAACAAAATAGAATAAAACATGAAAACTTTCATTCCATCTATAATATCAGATAAAAATATCGGTGGTTAATATCAGCTAGAAGATAACCTACGACAATCAAGGACACAAACTTCAATGTTTAAAATTATCGATGAACATTACCTTTGAAATGCGCAAAGATTCGCTATAACAATACATACTATTTGGTCTTTGAGTGAGTGGTTTCTCAATTTCGTTATTCTCCATTGTAATGCCCTTTTCTCTCGTTCGTACGTGAACTTAATACTAAAGACAACGTGCAACTGAACTCGTAGTTGCTTGGCCAGAAAGGACAAAGTGATGACAGCCTGGCTGTAGGAGGATGTCAACATGTTTTAAAACAGACAAAATATATGCTTTCACAACTTCCTCCAAAGGTCAGTCTGAAGATACGTTGCTACTGATCAAT
Source organism: Telmatactis stephensoni (assembly GCA_029948255.1). Lineage (NCBI taxonomy): Eukaryota > Metazoa > Cnidaria > Anthozoa > Actiniaria > Isophelliidae > Telmatactis > Telmatactis stephensoni. The sequence continues at coordinate 861,806 of JALIZF010001923.1, forward strand.
ACTAATGTGATTTTCAAGGAAGGAGAAATTTTTGGTTTTAGAAAAAAATAAGAAATAGAAAGTTGTTTTCCATGGTGCCAACCAAGCATGTCGTGTAGTTGTCATCAAGTCTTTAGATAATTGATGTACAATTGCAGCTCGTGAAATTCCTTGGTTGATGAACAGTACACTGTAGTGTTTTCAACAATGACTTTCAAGAGGTCTACCTCGGGTACGTTGACCCACTGTATTTGAAATACATTCTGATTTGCGATAAAAGAGTATCTTATACAATGTCAAATACTTAAAGGTCGTTCTTGTTATTCATTTATTCATTCATTCATTCATTCGTTCGTTCGTTCGTTCGTTCGTTCGTTCGTTCGTTCGTTCGTTCGTTCGTTCGTTCGTTCGTTCGTTCGTTCGTTCGTTCGTTCGTTCGTTCGTTCGTTCGTTCGTTCGTTCGTTCGTTCGTTCACCTGAAAACACGTTGCTGGAGCATGCATAGTTTACAAGATCAAAGCCGTTCAAAGGCTTGAATTCATCAGCTAATTTAAAAACGTGATGGAAACTTAATCAGGGCAAAAAGTTGTCTAGATCTTTCTGCAAGCGGGAGAATAGCAACATTTCTAGTTCCATAGGTGCATGGCTTAGTAATAATACCTCAGTTAAGCACATTCTAAAAATAGTGATGAAAATCTGAATAGATAAAAGTAGACTGAAACTTTAGAAAACAAGACCTGTTTCAGATGCAATAAATTAAAGGTGAGTCTAGTGAGTTTTAAAATCATGGTCAAAATTTCCATTTTTTAATTTGTTTAATCGCAAAAGATCTCGTGTAAAAAGTAAAAACTGACAACTGAGTAATTGACTATCTGGGTTCAGCAATGGAAAGTCCAATATCATCAGTGAAAAAACGTTTTTTAAACTTGTGGAATATCTCGTTCCTATACAAACAACGCAACCACGCACTGTTAAGCGCTGGAAAACATCACAAGTTTTTACAATGAAGAAAAAAATTCAAACTTAACAGCTCTAAAGCATGACGTAAATGGACTTTCGATGTAAAAGGATTAAGTTTAATCTTAACGCTGAATTCTCAAGAGTTTTGTGGCTTTAATGATTTGTTTAGCTGCTTTACTATACGATTATAGGATTAAACGTGTGTGTGTTTGCGCTGAATGTCGAACTCAGTTTGAAAGTCTCAAAATAGAAAAAGGATTTTAGAGGACTAAAACTTTATTAAAATAAAATTTAGGAATGTAAATATTTTTGTTGGTCTACAGTATTTTAATCTTCACGTGTAAGTTTGCGACGGATAAAATCATTTTGAACACGACTTTGAAACATCATAAGATACAAAGTGCTAGTAACGTTAAATACTACTGATTGAAACTTAATTTTCTTAACAATTAACTGTTGAGTTTTTATTCTTTGTAATGTACCTTAATTACATTGTACATTAACGTAAATTAATATTTTTTTGATAAACGCTGTTGTCAATTAAAGAAATGATTGACGGTCACTGCTGACGTCATACAACGTGGGAAGAGTGCACTTAAAAGGCTTTGTGGTACTCAATCTTAAGTTGATTCTATTTTGATTTCTTATTTTACAAACATTACACTTCTTTGTCAAATTCTTATCCTTTTAATTAACCTAGTTTCAGTACTTATTTAACTTTTAAATTCCAGTTGATTGGAAATTAAGTAAAAGATCTTGGCTATAGTTTGCAATACTGTGTTTGTCAAAATGCTTTGAAGCGAGTCTGCTTTTGTTTGTGATTCACTAACCTTGACAAAAAATTCTACTGAAAAAAATTGATCGTATTTTTAGATGACTGTATCTAGATTAACAATGACGAAATAAATCTAAAAATTATTGAATCGTTGCAAAGCTATTTCCGTTGTAGACAGACAAGAGAGTCCTAATTGATTCTAATGAAAGAACAAAAGAACGAGAAAAACAAACAATCCCTAAAAAGTACAACATTTTATATACATTTACTGGTCAATGCAACTCAGTGCAAAAGACCCTTAATTTTCAGCAATTCCCTCTTTGGTTCAATTTAGAAGACAAAACAAACAAACAAAACAAAACAAAACAAAACAAAACAAAACAAAACAAAACAAAACAAAACAAAACAAAACAAAACAAAACAAAACAAAACAAAACAAAACAAAACAAAACAAAACAAAACAAAACAAAACAAAACAAAACAAAACAAAACAAAACAAAACAAAACAAAACAAAACAAAACAAAACAAAACAAAACAAAACAAAACAAAACAAAACAAAACAAAACAAAACAAAACAAAACAAAACAAAACAAAACAAAACAAAACAAAACAAAACAAAACAAAACAAAACAAAACAAAACAAAACAAAACAAAACAAAACAAAACAAAACAAAACAAAACAAAACAAAACAAAACAAAACAAAACAAAACAAAACAAAACAAAACAAAACAAAACAAAACAAAACAAAACAAAACAAAACAAAACAAAACAAAACAAAACAAAACAAAACAAAACAAAACAAAACAAAACAAAACAAAACAAAACAAAACAAAACAAAACAAAACAAAACAAAACAAAACAAAACAAAACAAAACAAAACAAAACAAAACAAAAAACAGCAAAAAACAAAAACAAAGAAAACCAATAGTTCTTCTTTTTTCCAGAGAATTAAACCGTTTCTCATGCATTTTTCCACTGGTGTTTGTCCTCCAAATTGAGCCGAAAAGGATACGGATTACCAAGAATTTACAAAATAACTCGAGAAATGATCGAATATTTTTCAGTTTTTAGCTTACCTCAAAGAATGTCCCCGTGTTGTCAGACTGTCCTTGTCTCTTTAACGACGTTGCTCCAGGTTCAAATGTCAACAAATCCCCAGTGGACCTACCCAGCCTCGGATTTCTTGACAAACTCGTCCGGCTCTTTTCCACTGAATTCGCTAAGAGTTTTTCTGCCTCATTTTTCTCACATTCTTCATGAATTGTAGGTGATTTAGAGATGTCTTCCAGAGAAACTCTCAAAGGTGATTTATTGTAGGACAGAGGGGCTGTAAGGTGCTGATCTGATGCAAGTGAATTTGAGGAACCAACTTCGTTTGCACTGAAAGAATCTTGGCTGTCCTGTAATTCTTCATTGACAGATCTAAAATGCTGTTAGAGGGACTGGTCCATCCATGAAGTCACTCATGTCAGATCCAAGAGAATACCTTTTGGGATTGCCCATATCAGAGTTCATAATGTACTCTTCACTAGGCACAGAAAAGCTGTGTTTGAAACCTAGTATTTCTATTCGCTATTGATTTCTTCTTCCTTAATATGACTTCATGCGTCACCGGGGAGAGTTCTTCGAGGCTCTGAATTCTTGGTCGAACAGGGGGAGGTACTTGCAGGGTCCTCAGACACAGCACTTTTTGACCTCTCTCGTTCAAGAGTTGACATTCGTGTTATGGGTGTACTGTTATACAAAGGAAAATTGATTTTTCGTTGTGTATTAGGATATATTTTCTCGTTTTCCATTTTTGAGGGCAAGCTATTTGGTAGCAAATCGGCTGCATTAACTGATAAATTAGGCTGTGATCCACGTTTTATTAGTATTGTCTGCGTTGGTGGAAAATCCAGACTGGAATCATTGGATTGCAAACTCGAATCATCGCCGTCGGATTCATCAGAAAGAAAGTCCCTGAGCCTTGGATCAAGATGCTCGTCGGACGCGGTATTTTTAGGTCTAACTGATTCATAGTGGTTCATCTGAGTTGAGTTCTTCCTAGTTGTCATGCAAATCAATAGACGTACGATGAACTGGAGCAATTTTCTGGGTCTTTAAGCTAGTTAAACAGTCCATACTTCGACTAAGACTGTTATTACATCCAGCTAGACGAACTCCTAAGTGACTGTTCCACTCTTCTTCTTGACTCCTTTTTCGCGTGCCGAAACCAAAACGTTTCCGATTCTTTCCCTTCTTCGAAGATTCTTCTCCCTTTGTTGCCAAAGTGTGTCGTTTCAGAGTGAGCCCCTTTATCAACGAACTCATCTTTTTTCTCTTCTCCTCGTGTTCTCTGGATAAAGTGTACGAGGTGCGGCGATCAAGGAGATCTGGTGTTGAAGAAGAAGGCTTTAACCTTCCATTTGAATTTATAATATCGCCATACGAAGCCGAGCGTTCCAAGCTTCCCGGATTATTTCCCATATTAACAATCTCCTTGGCCTTTCCCGGGCCGCTATGAAAGCTTAACGGTAAATGAACACGCTCGCTGTCTTTTAACAATTCAAAGCAACTTTGTGTTGCATTTCCACTTAAAATTACCAACGTTTTCTCGACACCATCGCTATTCACGTACGTTACTCCGAGTGATGGAATACTACGGAATTTTGACATGCTTAAATGCCTCTTAATACAAGTAATATTGGCAACAGAAGTTCCTTTAGACCGTAAATGGTTGTAATTAGTTCCCCCAGTTGATTGTAAACTCTTCTCATTTACTACAAGTTGTCTCTGTACCAGCTCAAGCGTAGATGATGGAAGCGGCACGAGCAACGATACAGCACGTCTTTTTTGATTCCCGGAATCTCGTTTTTGATGACTCTTCTCGAGTTTATTTGCGGTAGAATCAAAGTCCGTACTCTCGCTCAAGTGAGAAGAGGTTTCTAAGTTTATACCTTCCTGAACGCCACAGAAAGTTCTCGATTTTTCTCGAAGTTTTCGGCCACGGAATTGACTTCTTTCCGAAGTTGGAGGGAATACCAGAGAGGCTTTTGAACGTTTCAACTGAATAATACCGCTTGACATTGAGATAACTTCCATCAGTATCAAGACAATCATCTAAGGAATCAATTGATGATGATAACGTAGTTAAAGGATTGTCTTTTCGCACCAAATTGTCTTTAGTAGCTTCATTCGTTGATTGCTTTGACTTTAACTGAGGTGATCCAGCGATTTTCCCACGGATTGTTTTAGAACCTGTCCGTGAAGCACTTGAACGTTTAAACAAACTTGAAAGTCTATTTAAGCTCTTGGGTCTAAATAGAGTGTTCTTAGTTGTTTTTGAGCTATGTTCGTGTTTTGGTGAGGTTTTCTCTTCGTTTGTCAAGTCCCAATTGCTACTAATCCCTCTGTCATTGCTACGAATTTCTTTAATGTCTGTAAGATTGTTGTTAGAGTAGCATTTCCTTCTTGTATGTTTCCGCTCTTCGTTATTTCGGCTATCCGAGAATGTTTTCCCATGCATCAAATGCACTTGGCCTGTTGACATAGGCTTATAATGGTCTTGTTTTTTGTTGCGTTCTGACAGCTTTGTGTGTTTATGTTCAACCCCACTATCGCGCCAAAGCGGGTTCAAATTATCGTCACAGTCACGAGACGAACTTGGAGTTCGAACTGATTTCCTTTTTGCTTTCTTTCCCTTATTTTTGTCTTTTTCATCTTGAACCTTGGATTCTTCTTTTGATGGGTTGTTCGAGCGTCTGGTTTTAGATCGGAAAGATGAGCGAAAAGAATTCTGGAAATTTTGCAGACGTTTTTTCCATCCACTAAGTGATTGAGATGGGTCGTTGGTGGAATGCATGTTCCTGCCTGCCAGCTTTTTGAGCCTGTCATACACTTTTGTTGCCCTAAAAAGAAAAAGAGGGTATATTTCAAAATGTATTTTCCTTATGTGGCCTCAGTAAAGATTGTGGATTGTTATGCTGCAAAGGTCAATTGT